>QUSF01000011.1:5466933-5513472 GCA_003676055.1 Chloebia gouldiae | reverse complement strand
GCCTATTTTGCTGGCTGAGGTACATAATGCTTGTAGTAGTATGGGCAATTAGGATTGATCAGAAATAACTGGTTTGTGAGCCTCAGAAAAATGTCAATCAAAATAGCTTTAGTAACTTTAATATCAGTTAAGGCTGTAAATAGATAGATGGAAATAATTTTACAATCATTAACTGCATGGTAGACACAAGGGAAATGACTTAAGGAGATAGCCTGAGCAGTTAAATTTGGAACTTTACTGCTTTTACTATGTTGTATAATTGCCTAGCTGCATGCCATCTGTTCCTCTTCCTCCCTCCAGGCAAAAGGGCATTACAGCCAAGCCAGTAGCAGGAAAGGGTAGAAACGGAATCCTATACATAGAAAAAATAGCAAGAAAAGCAATTGTAAATGTCAGCAATCAAACACAAATCTATTTTGGGACGCAAATTAGCACAAGAAGAGATCTACTTCTCTCAGCCTCAAATCCTTTTGCTTCTGGGTAAAACCCACAAGAGTAATAGGGTAGTTCCAAGCTCACATTCCAACAGCTGCAAGGAAGTTCTGATGCCACAAAGTCAATGATAGATCTTCCACTGATTTCAAAAGAAACAAAAGACTACTCTTAAACTAATTCTTGTCTCATGAGACACTAAAATGATCATCCAAGTTCAACTCCTGATCCCCATTAAAAATATGGTTGTTGAGTTCTCTGACTGTATTTATTGACAATTCTGCTTGGTAAGTGTTTTTCAATGCACGAAGTTCTTCCCTAGACAGTACATAGGTTCCCTTCTGGAGAACTTCTCTTTCCCAGGTACCTCTGTTGTGAAAGTTTCTCTAGCTTTTCCTCCTTTCCTCCACTGTGCCTGCCTTCCTGCCTATTTTTCCAGAGACCAGAAAGAATCAAAGACTTTTGTACAAACTCTTTATTTTCTTGAGAAATCCTGAATCTTTGTGCTATATCTGATCTTGACATGTTTCTGCCATTGCTTCTGCTGCTAAGACATGCTAATGTAATAACTTTGAATTATTTTTGATAAAGTTATTATTGTATTATGCTTATTTGCATCTGGTTGAAAGTAGAAGTTTCTGGGTACATGCAGATCTGCCTGCTTAACTAAACACAAGCCTCATGGCCTAGTGGGGGAAGACAAAATGTTATTAGATAAAATCAAGAGGTGCTAAAGTAATTTGCTTTGTTTTGGTGAGCAGCAGGGATGGTTACCTATTCAAAAATATTTCCTAGCATGCCAGGGCCCATACTTTCCGACCACAATTTGACTTGACATATTACATGGGAATAATCTCTAAAACAGATCACATTGCCTTGATTAAACTTAAAAGAAAAGCAAGGCATCATAAAAACAACCTTGGTCCCTGAAAGTATGGTCAGTATTTGTCTTCCATTTTCCTGACATGGTTAGACAGTGACCTCTGGCTTCAATTGGTGCTAGGCTATTGAGCACTCTCAAAATCATGACATCATGATATTGACTGAAGGTGGTTAGTCAAGAAACACAACTCACATCTGTGCTTTTCTAATCTCAGTAATAATTTGAGAGAGAAGTCTGTTAGGTCTTCCAGTGTCTTCAGTAAGGATTGCTGTACACTGATTTCAAGTACAGTTGTTGCTACAGACCCACACCTCTTTTTTTTTAATTGCATTTTTTTTCCACTAATGAAAAACTAAGGGGTTCTCACTTGAAGTGAGGATGTCATCATTCTTGTTCAGCTATGTATTTAAAACAGCTTTAACAATTAGTAAATAAAAACAGACAAAAGTTAATTCTCATCAAAAAATTCCTTCTGCTGTGTAATGTTATTCTTCCAAAACACATCTCTATTTCAACTTCTTTCACTTGAAGTAAAATGGTAAGTTTCTGAATATATTAGTAAATTGTCCACATGTTCTTACAATTGGAAGAACTGTTCTTACATGGATGTTAATTTTTAATTTAGCAACTTAGATCCTGGCACAGTATGCATTTTAAAAAAATTCACCAGATTTCAGCAAACCTTTTGATATATAATGACAAAATCGTATTCGTTATGTTCTTCACTTTCTTCTCTGCCTGTAAACTGATTGTTAACTTTGTTGAAATAGTTAATGTCACTAACTTTTCCAGCAGCATAATCACAAATCTAGACAAATAAAATGGTCCTTTCTACAAGAAATTTCTCTTTTCTTATACTCACTGAGGAAAAATGATGCTTGAAGTTTAAAGCACAGGTATGAAGAAATACATGCACACACATATATCAACATATATATTCTCATATATATATACAAATATATATATATATATATTATATATTATACATGTAGGTAAAACATGAAGAGCCTGTTGAACACAAAGTAACAAAAAATTCATAACTAACAAGATAAACGTTTATGAACAGTTTGTATAATACATTTAATGGCCTTATGGGTTGTAACACAAATCTTATGCTCTGACAAGATGATGCATCTTGTAATATCTCATGGAAGCTCAGCTTTTAAATAAACATCCTAACCCTTTTATTTTCTGCTCATGTTCCTAATTTTCCATGGGTCACTTGGTTCCTTTCATTTGGACCCCCTATCTCTCCCTGTGCCACTACCATATCTGGAAGTTTTCAGGAACTAACTACATCCTTAAAACAAACAAATAACACAAAGCAAAACAGAACAAAACAGAACAGAACAAAACAAAACAAAACAAAATGCAACACAAATGTTTTCTATGGGTTTGCCACCATTGGGAGCTACCTCACAACATCAAGATATATGAGCCTTCAATGTGATCCTCACGTGGCTCCAAGACTCATTCAAATTTATGGTATTCCTCTTACTATTTTTTCCCCACCCTTCTGCTTACACCAGTGGTTACATTTATGTTTTAACAGAAGTTCAGGCTTCACAAATATGTGATTCCAGAACTGGAAAACATGAGTAATTATCCCAGTTACTTTAACTCATTAGCATTGTCCAATTAAGTAGCTGAATGTGACTGTATCTCAATATTCTAAGAATATTGAGGTAGCAGCTTTTTATGGAATAATATGTCCTTATGTGTATAATGAATGATGTCATTTCGAAACTGCTGAGTCAGAGACATTCCTTGTTTCTTCTACTGGATTTTGGAACTTGACTTTCCATGTTAGTCTCTTCTTTGCTTTCTGCTGACAAGATCTGACCCAATGATCCACAAATTAAGCTGCCAATTGCTGTTGAAGGTAAATTAGAGTCCAAGGACAGGATACATCTCATCTCATCTCAAGCTATATATATCTACAGTGTACATATACATCTCTGAGCCACTTTCCTAAAATCCTTTTTCAATCACTGAAATTTTCTTCACTGAGAAGTGCCTTCATAGGTACTTTTCAAGTTTGATTGATCTGTCTTATTTTAGATATATACTTTCAGAATAAATTAATCAAGTCCAGGACACCACTGTTTAGTTTGATTAGATTCTCATAGATTAGACAGGAAAACCATAGTGATTAACTCAGATTAAATGTCTCCATTTAGTCCTATGATTCACATTCTGAGACACGCAGAATAAGGTGTTCAGATTTTTTTGCCTGCCTGGTTCTTTTCTCAATCTTTCTTGCAAGTATCTTTCATATCTATTCCATGTTAGACATCTTACAGGTGTGTTTGGCAAAGGTATCTGACCTCTTAAACTCCTGTATTGACAGAATTCTTCAGATTACATTTCTTATATTCTTGATTTATTTGCATTATATATTCCAAGTAATTGTTTGTTTTAATAAATTCTGTCTGTATATTTCTTTAATTTGTCAAAACTGCCAGTGAGTCTTATCATACATATTCCTTTCTGTTTGCAGTATTTTTTTTAGACAAGGTTTTACAACTTTTAGAGGGCAGAAGCAATAGTTATTATTCTTAAGCAAATGAAGAAAATTTGCTTTTAGAGGGATAGCTAAAATAAACATTAGAGATGTTTTGGGAAGTTTGATAGTGGTTCATCTGTTACCACCTGTTATCTAACTTTCAGAAAGGTGATGGCTTTCTGCAAGGCAATATGACAAGATGAGCTTGATACTATATCTTGGCTGAAAGTTTGATAGATGGGCTGTTCAGTTAAATCTATATCCAGAACACAGGAAAATGCTTCTGATTCAGAATAACTTGGAAAAGAGGGAGTAGAAGGAAAACAGGAATGACACATGGAGAGAAAAAAAGATATATTAGTTTAGAGTTTATATAGTTTACTTATTAATTACTTTGAATACAGGTCATGTTTCTTATTCAATATTCAGGTCTAAAGGTTTGTGGATCAGATGAGAAGTCCAGTTTGTTTTTCTTTCTCCCACCATGTTAAATAAGAGCTACTAAAAGTGCTTCAAGGAAAATGTCAGCTGAAAAAAATGCAAGTACATAAAATAACAGAAGATTTTACATTTTGTCTATACTGAGTGTATAAATTCGCATGAATATGATGGCTATTGTACAGGAATTAAGAAGAGTAAGGAAAGGATAAGGAATTGTCATCTGGATAGTAATATAAAAAGTATCTAACAAAACTCTAAAGAAATATGTTTCTAACTGAATTTTCCCAGTTTTCTTAATGGTATTCTGCCTAGAATAGTAATTCTTGGGCAAAAGTCCAAACATGCATTTCAGTCAGTCTCACAACACTCCTGTAAAAGTTTGGCTATAAAACCGGCTGTAATACAGCTTTGCATGCTGTCATTATCTTTATTGACTGGAAATACAGCACATAACTCCTAAGATTTTTGAGACACATTTTAATTTATTTTATTGCTGACCAAGAATTTTAGTAACTCTTTCTTTATAGATGTCCCTTTTCAATTTCTGCTAGTGCGATTGATGTGATTTCATATAGAGTCATAGGATCTTTAGGTCTTATAAATGCACAGATTTATGGAACTCTAGTCCATTGCTAGTGAAATGAAAATAGCACTTGCTCCTGCATTAGTTACTCCTCATGGGAATTCAAACTCCAAACTCATTGTGACCTGCGTGAAAAGGTCCATCTTGATGTTTTAAATGGGCAGGGTGGGAGCAGGTTCCCTAGATTGTCTCAGTTACCCTGCTGGTTTAAAATGATAACAGTAACTAAATCTGATAACAGCAGATTTATATGTTTCTGGGACAAATCCTGATCAATTTATTTTATTTCTGTTCAAGTGAAACTCTGCTGAAATTAATGTGTTGATTGATGATATGACTAGGTGGAACAAGTGGCTGAATATATTTCAAGAATTTTGGCAGGGGGGAGGGTGTAGTTGTTTTTTGCATACACAGAATAAAAAGATGTCAACACATTCTTTTGCTTCACATACTTCTTGGGTTTTGCTGCACTGTTATGAAAGTCTGTGTCATATAAACACCCCTTTCTCCCTCAGTAAAACAACAGCTAACTATTCATTATGAGTGAAATAAGCAATAGTTGCTTGAAGTGCTCAAGCTGTTCACATTTAGAAATATATGAGGGGATACCACAGCAGAGGATGTGTCTTCTCTTCTTTTTCATCATGTCAAGCTTTCTTTCAAGTACCACACATTATTCATCAGAAAGATATTAGAGTGCATTTAAAATGCACATTCCATTAGTGTCAGACTATTTACTATGCAATGCTCAGATTTTCACCATAGCATGCCTGTGCTGAAAATCATGAAAAAAGCGATGATGCCATTACACTTTCTCAGCCCATTCTCATTTTTTTATCACCTTTTGTTTTCAATTCTTTATTTCATTTAATTTTATTAGAATTTTTCACACAGATTCTGACTCCTTCACTCACAGGTGGTGAGAGTTAAAGAGCTCATTAGGGGGAAATCTACTGTCACCGGAAGTTTGTGGCAAACCTCCTGATGTCTTCTCTGCATACTGATGGTAATGAGAATTGAGGGGGTATGCATCACTCTGATCTCCTTACTTATCATCAGCGAATGTGTATAAGCAATTTTGGAAATCATACCGTGCATTTTTGGGGGAGGCAAGAATGAATAATTTAAAGCTTTTTCTTTTGGCATCACTCTGAACACTGTTTTCAGAATATACATGAGAACCAGTGGGAAACTAAGGGAATACAACATATCTTAAAAGAGTGTCCCTTTATTCAAATGATTTGCTATCTCTGTGCAAGACAGATTCCCAGAGCACTACAGTGTCAAATGAAAGCCTGTCTGGGAATATCCAAATTATTCCCAAAAATCTGAGAATTGGCTAGGGTGAAGGGGAGTGAGGGTGTGGGCAACAGATACTGACCACCCACAACAGCTTCTGACCAGGGTACATGTTTTACCTGCATCTCTCATTAGGGAAAGATGGGGCAGCTGGAGCTCTTGCAGCCACACTTTGTCTGGGCTGATGCTTTCCTGATGGAGCTAAATGTTTATGGAAGTTATTGGCATTAACTAAATGCAGTTAAATCTCTTCCTTTTTCATCTCTCAGCACACCTGTGCAAGACCAGACACAGTTTAGCACTTATTATTGAAAGCTTACTTTCTGAGAAATGATGAAAATACAGTGTAAAAGAAACCTAAAACTGATACTCAGGGGTTTTCTTAGACCTCTTCTTTTCACAGATTCCTTTAGCATCAATTTCAATTTAGATGCTAATCTCATTTTTGCTTTTTGGGGGAGTATGAATTGAAACCTGTGTGATTTGAAGCATAGCATAAGGGCACACTTTATATTACACTCCTATTATAGAGTGGATCATATCAACATAAACAGCATATATCAGGGTCTTGGAAACGTGCTGCAGAAACATTTCACATGACACTTTAAAGAGTCTAGATGGGGACAGATCCTCGTTTCTTTAGCTTAAACTACCACTGCAAAACAGAAAAAGAAAAAGGGAGGGAAAAGGGGCAAAAGCAAAACAAAAACAAACAAACAAAAAAAACCAAAATGAATGGAGTAAATTAATTAATGTTCTAAAATGGACGATAAAAGAAAAGAGCTTGCTAAATATAAGACAGGGTAAAATCTTGCTCTTTAGATCAAAGTAAATTAAAATTAATTCCAGAGTTTTCTGCAAATTCTTTTAGATTTACACTAGTCTTGGTGACAGATGGAATTAGTCAAGCTTTACATCAGTTGCACTGAGAGCAGAATTTGTCTCTGTAACACTGCAAGAGGGAGGGCTGTCTTTCAGTGCAGAGTCCTTCTATTGATCGTACAATTTTCCCCCTTTGTTTATCCTTAGCTATTCATATTAGTTTTAAATTCCCTTTGCTCATTCTCTTTCCTTTGCTTCCCAGTCTGTGTGAAAGATTCTTAAACATGCTTCATTACCAGTTTCCACTCCCACATTTTAGATTTATTTTTACAATCCTCCTACCTCTGCAGTAATTCTTCTCAACACTGCTCCCACAATACCAATATATGCTGCTTCCTATCCCTCAGGCACTCACACTGTCATACCAAACAGTTTGGTCTTTTACTTGAACAAAAATGCTAGCACACCACAACAAGCTAAGGTGAACATGTTCTTCTGTTATACTGATTTTACTGACTTTTTTGATGCAGCTATTATCTCAGTTTATTCTATACATTTTTCTAAGGTCTTCCCATCATAAGGAAATCTGGGCTGCCCTTCCAAGAGCATATAAGGTCACCATACTGTCTTTTGGTCACATTTTCAACAAGAGGTAATATGGCTCAGTGAAATACCATTTTCTGTCAGAAAGTTCTTGTTAGCCATCCAAGATGTCACCATATAAATTTATAAATCTCGTTAAACTTTTTTCCCCAATCTCCCTGTCTTACCCAAACTACACAACAGCTTAGTCATTTCCCAAGCACCACTCCACATTTGCACATGAAAACACAATATTAGTTGTGAAGGGGTTTATACACAGCATGTGCAAACCCATTCAAACAGAGTAGAAGAAAACAAAGGTTCCAATTTCAAGGAAAGTGTCATGGTCTGCTGTTCCAATCTATGCAGAGATCTAACACAAGGCTGTTTTGCAATTGCAAACATTTATGTCCCTCTGCATTCCCTAAGAATAACTATTATTTTTAATTGGAAAGCAGAGCTTTGTGATTACAGAGTTGAACAAGAATTAAAAAGCAGGTTGCTCTTCAGAGTTATTCCTCTTATATCCCTCATGAACAGTGAACAAATCATCTTTCTTTCCTGTGCTTCAGTTTCTTTTCCTGTACAGTGCATTCTGCATACTTTCATGGTTAGTCATCCGTATTTATTGTAGGAATGTCTTGTGTACAGAGCTTGAAGTAAGTTTTAATCAGGTACATCCATTAGCACATACAGAAAAAGCCTAATGTTCACCTAAGAAAAATATGTATTTTCTTATTCAGAGTGTACATTACTTTATTCAAGGCATAAGTGGACACCATTGCAGTAATGATTGCAGCATTTCCATTGACTGAAGTTTCCAGTCTATATCCATTGCAATCACACGAAAATATAGAGAGTGCCACAATCTGGTGACCTGATTTTAACTGACCATAAATTGTATTTGTACTATCTAAGCTACTGTAACTTTCCATCTGCATGTGATTTTGGCCATTTTCTCCTGGATAAAGCTATTGCACTTCATACAGAACTTAAATTTTGAAAATTTCCCTGGTAAGGCAGGGAAATTACTAATCCTTTCTTTTGGTGAGACTGGTTCAAACTGTGTCCGAAGTAGTCCTTTGCACACAGCAAATTGAAAACATGATGGTATCATGTGCCAGCATGATGCAATAAGACTTAGCAGGCAAACTTTGTCCCCTACTCCATTAAATGTTTGAATGTTGCCAGTAGCTTGCCCAAGAGTTCACATTTGGATGCTTCCAGTGTAAAACAGAATGCTCTTGAGGAAGGCCTTTAGCAACGGTTAAATGCAGACCTGAAGGGATACAGAATGAAGACAGGATTGCACAATGGGTTTAGCACTTTCTTATGCAGTTTGTTTAAAGAGAGTTTCAGAGAGGAGTTCCTGCTTCATCTAGTTTCACCTTTTAGATAAATGTGGTGTATAAGCAGGATTCTTATTTCTCCATCTGAGGTGCATTTTCACAGCATGAGATGTGATGCAGTGTGGTTTGATTTAGTCTGTTGGTTTTATTAATGTTAGTTAGCCTTTATGCTCCCCTATTTGTCTCCTTACAGTTGGTTTGATTCAAGTTTTTTACCCCAAAAGTTCCTGCCACTTGGCTCCCCAGTTATCTGTCAATCTTCTCACTTCTCCCTGTTTTCTTCTTATTTGCCCATCAATCTGAGTTTGTTTATACCCTTTTGGTTGTCAATCCTATGACGACCCCCAGTTTCTTCCAGAAAGTTCTGTATCAGTCACCCCAGTTTAGCTTTTCTATTTGTCCCCTGACCTTGTGCCCACCCCTGTTATGTTAGCATAAATTTTTATAATCTGTACCATCCCTCTCTGGCTTGTCCCCATTGGGTGAGACAGGTTTGTGCACCCCTGTCTGCCCACCCCCTATTTAAGTTGCTGTAATCATTGATTTCTTCGGCATTTGTCACTGCACCCACCCAGAGGGCACCTTTCTCGCCCCACCTGGGGAAATAAAGGACTCTTTGGGCTGGCAGACAAGCGTTCTTCTCTTATCCCTTCCCCTCCTCTCAGCTGCAGAGCTACCCAAGCTGCGCACCCACGGGCAGCGCTCAGCACCATCGGGGCAGGCGATTCTCCCCTGCGGTGCCGCTGGCGGGGCGGCCGCGCGGCCTCACGCGGGCGGTGCCGGCCGGGCCCTGCCGCCCGCCCGGGGCCGGGCAGGGAGATGCCGCAGAGATGCTGGCACGGTGCTGTGGCATCTTGTTAACAGACAAGGTTACTGCGTCAGCAAACACCTGAGTCCCAGGAATGTCTTAGTACAGTTTAATGAAATCACACAAACCATTTACCTGGGTCTTGTAATGAATACACAGACATTAAATCGCACAGACTTTGAAGTGAAGTCTTTGCAGCTAGCAATGCTTGGGTGATCAGATTGTTTCTCAGTAAAGTTTGATGTTTTAACTATTTTTCTGAGGTGCGTTTTTTCAGTGGTTGGGACTTTGGGTTGTGTTCAGGGTTGTTCATTTTCTTGTTGTTATTGGGGGTTTGTGACTTTTTGTTTTGAGGGACACTTTTTGTGTTCACTTTGTGGTTTTTTGGTTGTTTAGGATGGGTTGGGATGAGTTTTTGTTTGGTTGATTGGTTGGTTGATTTGTTTTGGTCTGTACTTAGATTTGTCAGCAAAACAGATTCTTCTCATAGTGGCTTTTCCTGATTGACTGACTCTGAGGCCCACTGGACAGATAACAGGACCGTTCCTGTGAATTTTAAAACAAACTGTTAATCTGAAACAGATAACCCTGTTTTGAAAAACTTTCTAATCCAAAGAAGCAAGAGAGAATCTATCAACATGACCAAGAATATCTATATGTCTTGTAGGAGTCAAGGCAGACATGCACATTTCCATCCAAGGAAAATCTCACTGTATTTAACCGCATTTTAAGGAGACATGCATGTGTTTGCAGCTAAATGCTCTGGAGTTGTAGGAAGCCCTATGATATGCTCTGCACTGAAATTAATGTACTTGGGAAAATCTCTTAGATTTAGGCAAATTTTCCAGAAAGTAAGCATTTAATAAGCATGTTTGCAGGAGAAAAGGCTGTGGAAGAAACTCCCTGTAGCTTCTAAAAGCCCTCACTGAGATTTGGAAAGCACAAGTAGGGCAGAGAAAAAAGGAGAATCCATGGTAATAGCACTGCTACATATACCTTGACTCTGGAGAACATGAGCAGCCAAAATTGCTTCAGGTAACTGTACCAAAGAGTGAAGCTTCAGTGCATGCTAACACCCTCAGTGCTGGACAGTCAGCCATCACATTAACCCTTTACTTGTTTCCTTCATTTCTCTATCCTATTAGTCATATAGGAACAGAAAGGCATTCATTTTTTTCCATATACTTACTAATATTAATACAGCTGAATCAATTAAAACAGATTAAATCTTTCTAATCATTTTAACCATTAAAAAAATACAAATTATTTTTATTTTCTATTCGATATAATGCAGATGTATATGATATAATACAGTTATGTATATTGTTGTATGACATAATACAGATGTATATGATATAATCCAGGTGTATATATTAGTTCCTATTTTAGTCAAAAATCTCCTCTATATTATAAGAACCATCTATAACTCAAACCAGATATGAATAAAAATTTTTAGCAGCAGGCAAAGAGTAATATCACCTCTGTTCTGTGGGACCACACAAACATTTGCTATGTGTGTTCAACAGCAAGCAGAGCAATACTCTCTTGGCTTGGTTCTGGGCCTCAGTTTTGATCTGGATCACACTGGGTTGTGATTTCTGTTGTTATTCAGGAGGTAACCACACTTAATTATCTGTCTCCTTTTATAACACGATGGAAGTTGCAGGACTGTCTGATTACTTCAATGACATTCCCATTTGAAGACCTGCACTTTTATGAAATTGAACCTCATTAAATCAAAGGTCCTTTTCTATGTTATACTGTTATATATCAACTCCCTTCACTGCAGACACTTTCATTGGATGTTACTTTTATCCTATTTTAATGTACTGTGAGTGTCAGAGCAGTCCTGGCATCTGACATTATTTTTGACAATGTTCCATTTTATCATTTGCAAATTCTTGGCATGTTAAAAACTCCTGTTGATTGAACATTCCAAAGGAAGGAGGCAGGTAAAAGTGAAAAGAGTGAGAAGGTGAGATATGAAAATCCTGACACTTGTGTTAATTTCACAGATTAATTATTTCAAGTAGTTTGATTTCCAAGGATTTATGAGGTCAGCTGTATTTGCTGTAATTTATTTAGAACATAATTTCCAGGTTTCAAATAGTCATCAGCCCTGCCTAATATGTTGCTTCCAGCCTCAATTTCTTCTATTTCACATGATAAATATTTTGATGTAAAGTTCTGTAGCTAATTTTAAGTGATCAGTTTAGAAGATATTGTTGCTTGTTTTATCTGGCACTGTTGCCCAAACACTAAGGAGATGTTGAAATAATTAGGCTGAAAAGAATTAACTTTTTAAGTATCACTCAGTTTTAAAGTTGTTGAGAGGTACCTACACAGATCATCTAGTATAAACTTTCTGCTCAAGCAAGGTGGATTGCTGAGGCCTGTGTCTGTTTGGATTTTGAGTATCTGCAAGGATGGAGACTCCACATTCTCTAGGTAAACTGTCCCACAAACCAGTCTTGCAGTGGGAACAAAAGAAAACAACCTGCCCTCTGCCACCCCACCCCCCCACCCCCAGAAAAAACCCAGCCCAACTTTCCCCTATGTTTAAATGAAATTTCTTGTGTTTTTCCTATATCCATTGTCTTTTGTCTTACTCCTGTCACTTTTTTCGTCTTTGAGGTCCTTTGCTGGACTTGCTCCAGTCTTTTGATGTTTTACTTGTACTGGGGAGCCCAGCATAGCACCCAGTACTACAGATGAGTACAGGGAAAGTATCGCCTCCCTCTACCTGTGAGCAGTGATCTGCCTCCTGCAGCTCTTAATTCTTTTGATCCTTTTGTTTTCCACAAAAGCACTTTGCTTGCTCAAGGCAAGTTTGGTGTCCACCAGGTCAAGTCATTTTCTGCCACTCTGATTTCCAGCTGATCAACCCCCAGCCTCTCTTGATGAGTGGGATTAATCTTGCCCAAATGCAGAATTTTGCACTTACCTTTGCTGAGATTCATGAGGTTGCTGCTAGTTCATTTCATGTCCAGGCTCCTCCAAGTTGCAACACACCCATCTGGTCTATCAACCCACTCTTCTCAGGCTTTTTGAGGAAACACTCTGTCCCATCATCCAAGTCACTAAAAAGGATGTTAAATAATATATGCCTCAGTTTTGATCTCTGGGGTACTTCATTAGTGACTGGCCGCAATCTGAAACTTTTGTTCTGGTCACAACCATGGAAGCCAGTTTTCAATCCACCTCACTGTCCATATATTTAGCCCAAATTTCATCAGTTTATCAATGAGAATGTTACAGAAAATGGAGTTGAAAACCTTGCTAAAGGTAAGATGAACAGCATCCAATGCTTTCCCCTCATCCACCATGACAATCACCTCATCATAGAAGTCTATGAAGTTGGTTACACATGATTTCCCCTCTATAAATCCCTGCTAATGACTTCAAATTACTTTCTTGTCCTTCATGTGTTGGGAAATGTTTTTGAAGAGTATTCAGTCCATTGCTTCCAGCAGATAAAGGAGAGACCGACTGGCCTGTGTTGCACTGGATCCTCCTTCATTTCCTTCAGGAAGGCAGACTTGGCCATTGCTTCCTTTCATACACAGGAATCTCCCTTACTTGCCAGAGACTTTGAAAGTTAATCAAAGATTGTTCTTGCACCAAAATGCATCAGCTCCATCAGCACTCAGAGATGCATCAGGTTCCATGTCCAGTTTTGTTTAAATATGCTTAAGTTGATTCTTATCACCCTGGAATTCCTGAAGACAGGTCTTAACCAGTAAAGAACAAGGTGAGAGTAGCAAAGACTCCTTTTGCCTTTTTGGCATCCTTTGTGATGAGATCTCCTTTCCCATACTTTTCTTCAACTTCCTTCTGTTCCTTATGCATGTGTAGAAACTTTCTTTCTTGCACTTTACCTTCAACTCCAGAAAGGTTTTCCTAATCCAATACCTTTATGTTAGTCCAGTGGTTATTTATGTTAGTCCAGGGTACTTTTTCTCTGCTTCCACCTTTTGCACTGTTTCTTTATGTTTAATTTCAGTCAGAAGTTCCTTGATCATCCATAAAGTTCTCCTGTTTGTCAAAATGGACATTTCTTTATCTTGGAGGAAGCAAACCTTGAAGATCCATCAATTCTCCTGGAGGTGTCTCTAGGACTGAAACTCATGGGATTCTTCTAAGTAGATTTCTGAAGAGTAGTGAAGAATCTCTCCAAAAGCTGTGTCCCTACCTTTTTCTCTTTCCATCCTTCAGATTCCTTAACCTCATGGACACCATAGCCTGTTCCAGAGGTTTATATCCTGGCCGATTCTTCCTTGTTAGTGTGATGTTCAACAGAGCATCTCCTCTCATTGGCTCCCTGATCATCTGTGTCAAGAAGGTGCCTTCAACACTCTCCCAAAATGGCTTGGATTTCACACGCATTGCTGTAGTCTCTTTGCAACATATATTGGCGGGCTTCAAGTTCCTCATAAAACACAGAGCCTGTGAACATAAGGACTCTTACAGATGTGTTAAGACAGCCTCATGCATATTTTCTTCCTAGTAAGGCAGTCTGTGGCACCCACCACATTGTCATCCTTATGGTTTGCCAACTAATCCTGACCCTTCAGCTCTCCTCAGCTCATTGTTCATCTGCAGATATACACCCTGTTGCAGTCTCATGTTCTTCCTTGGTAGCCTGTATCCACCCACCACACTACTCCAGTTGTGTGAGCTATTCCAACATGTCTCCATGATTCCAATGAGATAACAAATCTTTTAAATGCACACAGACCTTTAAGTCTTATAGTTTGTCCCCTTCAGAGATGCAGTAAGTCATCCTGGTTTCCCAGGAAGGTTAAGGGAGAACCTTCCCTACAGTTTTGTCTGGTAGCACTTCCTTATTTATGTGGATATATTTGAGTGGGGCTACCTTCTGCCCTGATCTGTTGATTACGACATCCCTTGTATTTATATCAACTTAACATCCTAACATCATTCATCACTTCTTCATATTACTGCTCATCTTCTTACCCTGTTTCTAATTCAAGTGTTTCTTCACCAGGCTAGCTAGCCAGCTGGCAAAATGCTTTTTGTTCTGCTTGATCAGATGGATATCATTCCTCACAAGCAATCCTCAATCCTCCCAGGGGTCCTTGGTTGTATAAAATAAAACTGGGTTGTCATCAATGTTTAACAGCTGCAAAAACAATTTTTGACCCACATGTATATTTGCTGTAAAAATATATAGTGGATGCTAAAGATTAAGTTTTGTCATAGCTCTTTGTTTTGTTCTCTATGAATGCAGGTCTCCAATGTAATTTGTTACTGTTTATCACAAGGCTGTGAGTCACATAAGACTGCTCTTGTTCTTTAGTTCCCTGCATGTTGCCCTGTGTAGCGTATCACATTGCTTGCATTCACTTTCTAATCTGTGCATTGGGAAAAAAAGTGTCCCTTCTGACACTGGGAATCAACCTAGTGAAACTACCGATACAAGTAATTGTAACTGAGAGAATAGTTTCATTTCAAGCTAATTTGAGAACACCAAGAATTTACCAGTTTTACGCATCTGTATGTTTCAGAAGGAATATTTATTCTCTTAGACCATACTGCACCAAGTAAGCTATGACATTAGAAAACCAGCCGTGGAGAACCTATGAGTTCTAAATGTTTGCTATCACTACTATATGTGTAGTAAGGAAACAAAATTGTAGTATGCCTTTGAGATATGATTCTAACCCCATCCTTCAGATTAAATTATGGACATGATAGATTATATTCTATCTAGTCCTACTTGATATTACATACAATAATTTAGATAGCATTTGAAAAATAATGGGTAGAGTTTAAGAAAGGAAGTCATAAAGTAAACAAGAAAGTAATATTTGTAAAGAAAAACTGTGATTCCATTTAAATTAAACCTAAAAATATATACTCCTTTGCCTACCATGATCTAAACTTGCTAACCTTTGGTGATTCCGTACAGCTGGGGAACCCCATATATCAAAAATATTTATCTGCAGCAGGCCAACAGCTCCAGTTGATCTAAACAAAAAGTTACATTCACCAAAGACATTCCTTTTCCTTTTCTCCCAAATTCAACAACCACTTTTAGAGCTCACAGGGGCCAGTTTAAAGAGCAGTAGTAAGTGGTATTAAAAAAGGAGGTCTAGGAGAACGAAGGATATCTCTCAGAAAAGTCTCCCAGGAGAGTGCAATCTCTTGTCTAGGAGAATGCATGCAGAACTAAGTGTAGAACCTTCCTCAAAGGACTGTGTCTCCTGTATGGCTGCTTTGGATCCAGGGACAGCATTGCTACTATTCAGCACGTGGAGGAGCAAGACAGATGAGCTGCAATGTACCTGCAATGTACCTGGCACATGTCCTGTGCTCACACCAGTCCTGCTGTCTCTTAGGCATGCAGAGTAACTGTAGATACCTAAAACCAGTGCTGTCTTTGGCCTTGAGTCCACACGCAGGAAGAGATAGAGTAAGGTCAGATAGGGTTATTTTCTGAAGCCCTGGGGATCTACTCATGTTTGCAATATCTAAGGAAGGAGGGGTGCAGCAAATTAAGCACATTGCCCCTGTAGCACTTCATCACAGAGCAAGAAGGGTTTTCAGCCCTTAGCAGAAAAAGAGAAATAAGGAAATAAAAACCTAGGGATGGAATGAGAAGATGAGGGCAATGAAAGCAGCTGCCAAAATTGAGCCCAAAGGCAGAAGGTCTGCTAGTGACAGACGGTAGTGACCAAAACACTGCTGGAAGCAGAGACCATATGCAATATTTATTTATTTGAGGTTTAACAGTTCCTATGTGTGCTCCTAACAAACTGCTTATAACCAAGATTCCTTTGGCTAAGGTTTTAATGATACTTGCCCATCTGCACAGTTTCAGTAGTATATGATGTGTCTGGTAAAATAAAGTTTTCCTTAGTTAAAACCCTCTAAGTGTATCTTGTGTCCAGTTAGTATAAAGAATGGTGGCAAAATCATTGCTGCCAGGATCATCTTTAGCAGTGGAATAGAATTGTCCTAAGATCCAATTCTCTCATAAGTGATCAATTAATAAATGGAATAATGTGAACACAGCCTCTTTTCCTGGGCTGTTTAAATCACACTTATGGCCCAGTAAAAAATGCTTTTCTTGGTCAGCTTATAATATTTTTAAGTGTCATTTTTTAATTTAGCTCCACACAGAATTTTTTGTTTCACAGGTCCCTGAGGAGGCTGGAGATATCACACAGATTCTATTGAATACTTCATTCTAATTCCCGCCCTGCAGTTACAGAGCTTTCACAAAAAAAAAAAACCCTCTGTAATTGTTAGACAAGATGATTTCAATATGGCTACATCATCTGTTTCATTATATTAATATTTTAATATTTTACTTTAAAAAAAAACCACTCAAAACATGAAATTTCTTAAGCAGTACCCATCCTCCTTCAGAGTCCAAGTGTTTAAAGCATCATAACCACTAAGCACAGTTTGGTTTACTTTTATCACAACTTCTTGCTTTTTAAATATATCTTTCAATTATCTCTTTTTCTGTAAGGAATCTCAAATCAACTTCACTAAGAAGAAAAATAAAAAGTAATTGGTGGTTCGATGGAATTTGAGATAATAATAGAGCTACCAGAGAAAATAAAGACAATATTCTGCCTTTAATTTATTTCTTCGCTTTGAATGTGCTTTGGAAGCAGACTTAGTCAGAACTCCCAGAAATGCTGTGCCTAAGTGGTGGACTTGGCAGCCATTTAAAGCATTCAAAACTCAACAGCAGTGCTCTTTGGGAATTCAGAATAGCTTTGCAGTTGAATTTATAGGTATATTTCATATTGGCAGAATGTGATTTCACTATCTGGAACTTGGCCAAATTATCAGGGTCATGCTCTTATTCTTAGGAAGAGAGTCTTGGGGTTTTTAATCATCTCAAGCAGTTGGGAGCTTGGTTTTATTTCTGAATTAAATTTAAACACTTCTCTCAGGACCCTGAGACAATGCTGAAGCACCTGTTCAGTAAAGACTCAGGCAAAGAAGCATGTTGCCTAATTCTAACGCTTACCCTCACTTGCTGAATTTTCATGTCTGATGCCATTTCCCATCCAAGAAATTGCTGGTATGAACCCACTCTGTATATGACACCTGATGACAGCAGCCCAGCAGAGGATGCACATGTAGTGATGTTTTTGGTGCCTTCCACAAATAATTAAACCTTTCAGACTGAGAAAATGTTATTAGCAAGGGTCTCAAAAAAAATTCCTTTCAATTTGGCTAATCAGTATTAGCATAAACAAAGTAGCAGTGCAGTCAGGCACAGCAGAACCAAGAAAGCACATGCTTTAGTGCTGACAAATAGCACAACATATTTTAGGGCAAAAGAAAAAAAAATAATGTTTGTCAAATGAAGAGGATCTTAAGCTTACTGAACAGAAACCCTTTTTTGCAATAACATGAGGAAAGACCCTCTAGTATTCAGCACAATTTGCAGCTGTAAAAATGGAAACAGAAGGGTGGGTTGTACTGCTGGAGGAATACATTATCAATCAAAGCAAGGGCAAATCCAGGACACCTTCTGGGGAAAGACAAATGCAGAGAAAATGCTCCTCCCTTAATTTTACCATCTCCTTCATTCATGAAATCTTGTATTTAAATCTTCATTTTTGGTTGATCTATTCCATCTGGATGGAAGATTGAAAGATTGAAGAGCAGCCCATAGATAAGACTTAACACCATGAGAAGCATGGGTTTGGGGTGTCCATTGCTCAGCCTGCAAAGCTCTGGGGAAGGAGCAGAAAAATTTTTATGCACATTTAAAAATCTATTTAGTTATACCAGTTTCAAAATCAGCCTACTGTTGTGTCACACAGAAAAACTTTTAAGAAAATTTGAGGCTTGTGGGGGGTGGAAAGAAAAGGGATTGCTGAAACTTTGTATCTTAGCTATATAACTACATCAATGGCTGAAGAGGCAATCTGCCTTCGTTTGCAGTGCAGGACAGGAAATTCTTTGTTTTATTGTAACTTGAAGGAAACATGAATGCCTAGTATGGGAGAGTGATTGAACAGATTTTTATCAGGAGTCAGGAGGCAGCGACTTCAGTTAGTGAAGAAGGGCAAGAGAGAATAAATCAAACTGTCTTAGTAAGAACATTTTTCTTGATGTATCAAAGGAAGCTACCTCCTTGCTAGTACATGTTAGATTTCTAAAGGTAGATATCTACCTATTCAACTCTCTGGCATGCCCTTATCCTCCTGACAGCTAGGAGAGCAAGGAGATGGATTAGTGAAATTTGATTGCAAAGAGTATTGGAGAGTAAGAATATATGTTTGCTAATAAACTGAACCCATTAAGAATGTCCCAAAAGGTAAAGAAGAGGGTTGAACTGAGAAAAGGGAAGAGTTACAACAAGAAAAATAATATATTGTACAGTAAATTTAGAACCATGGCATATATCTCAGGCTTCTAAGATACTGCAGCCACTCCATATGTAGTCTGCTTCAGGCCCAAAGACTATTGGGCAAAAACAAGAAGTAAATAGCAGCTGGACAGAAGGAAAATTATAGAGATTAAGGGCCAACAGATCTCTATTGCAGTGACCTTATACTGTAGTTGGGTAAAAAAAAAAAAAAAAAACAAACACGTAAAGAGTGATCTATACTGTATATATAACATTACATTGTACACGTGCATTCAAAATTATCAAGGCTGGGAAAATGAAATACCATTTCCAGACTTTTTTTCCCAAAATCTTTTCCTCTGAGAAAAACAAGCCAATTACTCTTGCATAATAACACTAAGACCCTTTTCCCACTGGCTAAAATGGCACAAATAGGAAGCTTGACCAGCTGTGAGCCACTACTCAATCTATCTTATTATGCCAATGACAGACTCACATAATTTTTGGGTTGGAAAGAAGCTGAAATATCATCTAGTCCATCTGCCCTATCACGGGCACAGACATCTTTTCCTTGGTCAGTTTTTTTTTTGCTTAAAGTTCTGCCAAACCTAACACTGAACATTTCTAAGGATGGGTCATCTACAGCTTCTCTGGGCAACCTGTGTCTGAGCACTCTCATAATAAAAAAAAAACCTTCTTAAAGGATCCTTCCTGCAATCTAAATCTACCCTTTTTATGTTTAAAAGTCTTCTTCTCTGTCACTACAGGCTGTGGTCCTCCTTCTTCTTTCTTGTAAGTGCCATCTAACCATTGAAAGGATGCAATGAGGTCTGCCTGCATCTTTCTTTTCTCCAGGCTAAGCAAATCTGAATCTCTATCAGCTTTTCTTATTAGAAAGGATATTTCAACCATCTGATCATTTTTGTAGCTCTCCTCTGGACCTGTTCTAGGAGATCTATGTCTCTTTCATACTGTGGACCCCAAAGCTGGATTAGATACTCCAGGCAGGTTCTCATGAGAGCAAAGCAGAGGGCAAGAACCACCTCCCTCAAACTATCAGACATTTCCTTTTATGCAGTCCAGGATGAAATTGGCTTCCTGGGCTACAAAAAGATAATGCCAGCTAATACTCCCAACTTCTCTGCAGGGCTGTTCTCAATCCATTCGTAACCCAGTCTGCACTGATATAGGGGCTTGCATCAACCCAGTGCAATACCTCGAACTTGGTCTTGTTGGAATTCACGGGGTTCACATGGATACTCCATATGCCTGTCAAGGTCCCTCTGCATGCATCCTGACCTCAAGCACATCAACAGCATCACTCAGCTTGGTGTCATCCATAAACTTGTTGGGGGTGCACTGCATCCTGCTGCTGATGTAATTGATGAGGGCAATGAACAGTACTGGTCCTGGTATGGACCCTTTGGGGGACACCACTTATTGGTCATTTCCCTTTGCACATTGAGCTGTTGGCTAACTCTGTGGATGTGGCAATCCAGCTAGCTCCTTATCCACATCAAGCCTATCTCCCCGCAATTAAGAGGCAAAAATACTTCACAGAACACTGTCAAATACCTGACATATGTCCAGGAAGATGACAACAGTTGCCCTTCTCTTGTCTGGTTATGCAGTAAATCCAACATTTGTGAAGGAACAGTTTTCCCTTGGTGACGCTACATTGCCTGTCCTTAATCACTGCCCTACCTGGTTTATGCTTCAACATAGCTTCCAATATGATTTTTTACATTATCTTAGCAGTTACTGAAGTGAGGCTGTGGGGAATTCCCAAAGTCCTTCATTTTACTTTTTAAAACAGAAATGAAATTACCTTTTCTTTAGTCTCTGAGAAATTCATCAGATTGTTATAACTTTTATAGTATGATGGAGTGTGGGTTAGCAACTATGACTATTCCAACCAACAAAATAAACTGTCCATTTTACTTATGAGAGGCCTCTTGGTCCTAGCATTAATTTTGGATAGGCAATGAATGAGCTCCAAATAGTGGTACTGACATTTTGTATTTTCTGTTGCTACAAACATCTTCTTGGAAGTAATTTCTGGAAGTGACAATGGAAAGATTAAAATTTCTGGCTTGCCTAAATTGTACCTAATTTGCTTTAGATGAACAACCTCTGATCCAAAGAGATAAAGCCAAGTAAGATGGATGATGGGTTTCAGTCCTAATCTGGGCTCTGGAGTGCTTGCAGAAGGGGTTGTGCAGATGTATGGGCAGCTCTCATGGGCCTGCAGTGATCTGAGGATTTCTTTCTTCTTCCTATACTGCAGTAGACAGAGCCACCATAGTGACTTCTTGGAGTGTATGTGGTCCTTCAGCAGGACCTTCTCTGGCAGCCAGAGAATAAATGCCATGCCAACTTTGAAGGCCTGTCCCCTCACAGTGTGGGAGACCTTGCTTAGAAGATTATTCCCCACCTGCTTCTTCAACAATTTTTAAGTAGGTGTGCCGGCTAGTATGACCTTGAACATCTGGAATTGCAATGTAATTGGCAATGTACGCAGCTACTTGTTTTCACATGGTAAACAGTTTTAGCACCAGTCATCGTCCTAACACTTACCATGAAAAATTCACTTTGCATTCCAACATTGTGTAAAATTCTATAGGACATGCTACTTTGTTTTCTTGATTGACACCACTGAAATTCTCAGTACTTGCTGAGAATTTCATATGCATTTTGAAAATATTCATTTTCCACTATTACAACTGTTCTGGATATACAGACTTCTCTGTTGGAAGTCAATAGACACACCCCACCCACGTCTAAACACAAAAAGACGTATGCACAAACACAGGGAAGGAAAAACATAGGAATGATCATATTGCTTTTTTTGTCATTTCTACCAATGATTATTTTGTTCTGTCAGATCCAATAATGGACTCTAAACTGCTGCCCATTTCTCCATGATCCCTTCATGAATCAAAGGAAGCAAGCAGGCAATTCAAAAACACCACAGTCCATTGGCAGCCTTTGGTACTCTCAATACTTCTCATAGTATAATACCACCCTATTGATATGAGACATGCAGTTAGGTAGATCATATTTCATCCAGGTTGACCCATGATATATCTTTACCTCATAGTTGCTACATTTTGAAATAAACTTTTTCCTGCTTTTCCCCCATAGCTCATTACATGAGGCCAAAATGTTTTCATAAACATCCATAATACTGCTTCCTTACATACTTAATTTTTGTTCAGCATCATGTATTGAAATTTTCTTAATTTTTCCTACCCATTAGAAAAAACAAACCCAAAAAACACAGTGCTGTAGATGTACTGCTACTGTTGCCATTCATTCTTATTATGCCATTGCTTTTTTCTGGGGTATTGTAAGTCCTTTGAAGCAAGAACTAGCATTTTGCTTCCTGTTTGAACAATGTCTGAAACAGTAAGGCTTCAGTCTCTAGCAGGAGAGTAATACAGATAAGAAAATAAAGAATGACAAGAGACATGAAGATTCCTTTTTCAAGTTGGCATATATTTTGCATGGGTAAGATGTGAGTAATGACTGTAAAAAAAAAGTCAGCAAAATGGTATTTGTTTTTTGTTCTATCTTTTTCTTATGGCAAACATTTTATATTTGGCTAGTCTTCCTTTCTGAGGTGTTCTCAGCAGCCCCAGGAGGGTGATGGTATTGTGGGAAGATGACTTGGAATACATGGCCACAATTGATATTTTGCATAGGAAAGTGCTGCTTTAACATACTTTTTAGAAGAAAACTGAAGGAGACAGAAAACACTATTTTTATATTTTATAAATAATCACCTCCTTCAGGATATCAGAGATACACAAATAATTGCTGAGTCTGGAAGTAGGAAAGAGCAATTTCTGCTACCAGGATTATAAGGAGCTTTAAGAATTCATTTCCTTTTACAATTTTCTAACCATGAATTAATTAGCTATATATGGTAATTTTGCTTTCTTAATCATTGTCAATATTTGGAAGGTCCTTTTATAGATTTGTGATTAACTTTAATTGTAAACTAATTACACTGTTCATAGTAATAGAGGATCTTGTGGGTTGACAGAGAATCTATAAATGATGCCCAGGAGACAGCAACAGATTGAATACATTCCAGTCTTGTCATCTCCATTTACTAACCAAGAAAGCCTCAGGACACCTAGTGCTCAATCTTGGGAGCTATTTTTGCTTCCATTAAAAAACTGAGAAAGAATTTCAGCTGCCAGCTGAAACGACATAGGTGAACTTTCCGCTTCCTTCAAGTTTAAGCAAGGTGATAAGAAAGAAAAAATGGAACACAATGATAGACAGCAGTAGCTCAAATGAATTGCTTTTTTATGTGGTGGAGAATGGATTCAGTGCAGCTGTCTGAAAAAAAAGTCTTCCTTCCTCATGCCAGTTTCCTAAGAAAATAAAGGTGGAGATTCAGAAGTACTGGGGGATAACAAAGCACCCACCCTGGCAGAAGTGAGATTCAATCATACATTCTGCACTATTTTCTACTTTATTCCTTGTTTCATCACTTATTTTATCTGTTGATACATTTCCTTTTTTTTTTTTTTGTAAATATGTCCATCTACTGATGATCACCCCCAGAAATTTCGATATCACTAAAGCTTATATTCTGCTTCATGTTTCAATTATATAAACTGTAAATATTGGAGTATTTTCCTCCTTTCATTGCATCAGAATGCAAAATCATTGCTCTGCAACAGTGTACAGCTTGCCATTTTGGGCTGTTTGTGAAACATCTATCATGTCCCCAAGATGAAACTAGGCAGTGGATGGTCAAAGGGCAGAGTGAGTAAGAACAGTAAAAAATTCATCATTGGTAGAGGGATGACCCAAATTATGTTCAATATGTTCCTAAGAAGCTCACAGGCAGCCTTGTACTGACAAGATAATATGAATGGACAAGGTATATACAATGGAAAGTTGTATAGTAACAACTTTCAAGGGCTAGCATGCATAGACACTTGGACACTGATATGGAATATAAGGAAATTGAAGAACTGGAAGTTATGTCCAGAATTCTGGGGAAAAAAAAAAAAAAAAGAAAAAAAAAAACAGCAACAACACCACCACAAAATGGGACAGTCAGAATGACACAAATGAGCAGACACATGCAGATTTCCAGTCTCCATATCCAGCTCTATAAATCCCATGATTCCCACAGGAAAAACTCCACCAGTGTGCAGTGACAGAGCTGGATGCAATGCACACTAAAATTAAATTAAAATAAAAGCAGCAAGTTAAAAGCACTTAGAGTGCTTCTGATATAGCTGACCTTTGAGGTCCAGAGATGTAACAGGATGCATCCCTGTGCATCTTCCTTGCCCTGGTTGTATTAGGGTTGTACCTTGGAAAACAGGTTAAAAGCAAAGGATAGACATATTGTGGAGGCTGTTTTCAGCTTGGCACTTCATCTGTGAGATTTGAGGGAATCCCATTTGCCTAATGGACCAATCACACTGAGAATTTGACACTGGGTTCATTGCTATGGGATAAAGAGCAAATGCTTTTTTTCTTTTACTTTATAGGGAAAAATTTGGAAAAGTCTTTTATTGACTGATAGATTACCAGTTCTGTTTACATTTAAGTCAGCACAGATATATCTGATTCACCTTATTCTTGTTTCTGTAATTTGATCACAAACAGCTCCTTCATCTGAGGTTTATTGTATTGACCCCTTTAAAAAAAGCAAGCAGATACTACTTATTAGTTACATTTAATTTAGATACCTCTTCTTTCTTTTCTCCAGATGTCAAGATGAGCAGATAACTGTTTCAAGAAAAAGATAAAAACTTGTAGTGCCAGAAGACTCTAGTTCAAGTATGGTGAAACTACTTGAATGAGTCTGGGAAAAAGGGTAGACCTTAAACTATTTCAGTTCAAATGATTCAATTATTTTAGTGTGTCTAATAGTCATATTTGTTAAGACCGTGGAACTGCATCCTCCAAAGAGATCACTGACCATCTCAGCCCAAATGATATACTTCCTTCATCTCACTGGTGTTTCATCTGGTGAGGAGATAGACTCCAGGATAGGGCTACTGTGAACTTTTCACCCATGTGTGGCCTAGAGCACACTTGAACAGGAGACTCATCCTTTACATTCTGCCAGGCAGATTTCTCTGCTGTAATCAGTAGGTGTGTCAGTAGGTGTTTCAGATTCCCTAGCTACAGATAAGTAGGCTGTTATGACTGTCACAGCTGTCGGAAAGTAAAACCAGTATTGACTACTCAGGAAAATACTCAAATATAACCAGAATAGGAAGACCTGGAGGAAAGGAAGCAGAGAAAAAAAGAGACAGGTTTTCTCTGGGAAAAGAGTTCTATATTTACTTTTGCAAAAGAGAACAATACATTGGAAATAAAAAATAACTCTGAAGAGAGAAGTTCTGGATTTTTCATCTGTCTCTTCAATGTCCTTCTGATGTCTAAAATAGATCAACTTTTAAAAAGCTCTTATAGATACAGATATCACAGATTTTACCACAGAGGAATTGGGGCTGGAAGACCTGCAATGTCTAAGGGACATGACATCTCAAATTTATTCCCTAAGTGGGATCAGAAATTTTTCTAATGTCCCACTGAGACACACACACACACACACACACACACACACACATAGAGTCATAGACTAAATTTCACTGAAAAAGACCTCTAAGATCATCAACTCAACTCTTAGCCAAAGATGACTACTAAATTACATCCCTAAGCACCACAGAGGGTCTCTTAAATACTCCTGCAGAAGGTGACTCAACCACTTCCCTGCAGAGACAAGTCCAATTCCTAACCACACTTTTGGTGAAGAAATTTTTCTTAATGTTCAATCTGAGCCTCCCTGGATGCAACTTGAAGCCATTTCCTTTTCTTCTGAAGCTGGGTACCTGGGAGGAAACCAACTCCTTGTTCACTACAACCTCCTTCCAGGTAGCTGCAGGGAATTAAAAGATTCCTTATCACTTTCCTTTTCTTCAGGCTAAACAACCCCAGCTTCCTCAGGTGCTCCTCTTGAGACTTGTCCTCCAGGCCCTTCAACAGCTTTGTGGAATTTCTCAGGACTCACTCCAGCACTCCAACAGTTTTCCTTCAGTGAAAGTCCCAAAACTGGTCACAGGATTCGAGGTGTGGCCTCACCAGTGTCAAGTACAATGGAAAATCCCTGCCCTGCTCCTGCTGCCACTCTGTTGCTGCTCCAGGCCAGGATGCCCCTGGCCCTCTTGGCCACCTGGGCACTGCTGGCTCACGCTCAGCTGCTGTCACCAGCACCCCCAGGGCCTTTTCCTGTGGGCAGCTCTGCAGCCACTCTGCCCCAGCCTGTGGATTGTTGTGACCCAGTGGCACAACCAAATATTTTCTTTTGTCAGACCACTGTGCTCAACTTATTCATCCATCCTGTCCAGATCCCTCTGCAGGGCCTTGCTGCCCTGCAGCAGACCATCAGTTCTGCCCAGTGTGGCGCTGTCTGTGAATTTACTGGTGATACACTTGATCCATTCATTCACATCATCAATAACAATATTAAGCAGAACTTGCTCCTGTACTAAGGCCTGGGGAGCACCACTGGTCACTGGCCACCAGCTGGATGTAACTCCATCCACCACAAATCTCTCTGTCCAGCCATATAGCCAGGTTTTTACCCGCTGAACAGTGTGTCTGTCCAAGCCATGAGCAGAGAGTTTTTCCAGGTGGATGTTGTGAGAAAGTGTCAAAGGCTTTAATGAGTTAAAGGCACACAAAATCCATAGCCCTTATCTCAACCACTAAATGTGTCACCCTGTCATAGAAGGGGATCAGGTTGACCATGCAGGGCTTGCTTTTCACAAACCAGAGCCTGGCTGGCTCTGACAGTCCTGAGTTGTCCTGCACTTGCCATGTGATGGTACTCAGGATGTTCTGCTCCATGACCTTCCTCAGTACAGAGAAATAGGTTTGCAGTTCCCCAGTCCTTCTGCCCTTTCTTGCAGATGTGTCACGTCTGCCAATTTCCAGTCACCTGAAACCTACCCAGTTAGCCATGACTGCTTCTAAAAGATGCAAAGTGGTTGAGCAAGCATTTGCATTTCCACCAGCTTCCTCAGTACCCTTAGGTGTATCCCACCCAGCCCTATAGACTTGTGCATAGCAGGTTGATGACCATTTCCCTTGCCTTCTGGGGCCTTCTTTCTGCTCCCCATCCCTGTTTTCCACCTTAGGGCACTGGGTCCTCACAGAATAACAGGTCTGAGGCAAAAGATTGAGGCAACTAACTGAGGCAAAGAAGGCATTAAGTACCTCAAGCCCTCAAATGTTTCCTCATCTTTTGTTACTCTGCTTCCCCTCACATCTAATAATGAAGAGTCTCGTTAGCCTTCTTTTTATCACTAATGTGCTTATAGGTACATTTTTACTGTCTTTTACTACAGTAGCCGGATTTGGGTCTACTCTGGTTTTGGTGTTTCTGATTTCCTGCCCATTTAAGCTCCTGACATGCTGTAGTCCTCCCGAGTTTCTTTTTTCAAAGGTCAAAAATTTTCATAGAATTGTAGAACCCTAGAATATCCTGATTTGGAAGGGACCCATAAGGATCATTGAGTTCAACTCCTGGCCCTACATCCCCTGATTGATCAGAATGACATCGTGTGCTTGAGAGCATTGTTCAAATGTTTCTTGAACTCTGTCCAGCTTGTGCTGTGACCATTTCCCTGGGAAGCTTGTTCAAGTGTCGAAGCACCCTCTGGGTGAAGAACCTTTTCCTGATATCCAACCTAAACCTCCCCTGACACAACTTCAGGCCATTCCCTCAGCTCCTGTCACTGGCTGTCAGGAAAGAAATCAGTGCTTGCCCCAGTGCTCTCCCTCACAAGGAAGCTGTGGACTGTGATGTAGTCTCCTCTGAGGCTCATCTTCTCCAGGGTGAAGAAGCCATGTGATGTCAGCAACTCCTCCAAATGGCTTCCTCACCAGGCTCTTCCCCATCTTCAGAGTCATCCTTTGAACCCTTTCTAATAACTGTGTTTTTTTCTTTTACTTTGGCATCCAAAACTGCCCCTAGCACTCGAAGTGAGGCCACCCTAGGGCAGGGCAGAGCAGGACAATTCCCTTCATTGTCTGGCTGGTTATGCTGTGCCTGATGCCCCACAGAATGTGGGTGGCCCTCCTGGTTGCCAGGGCACTTTTGACTCATGTTCAACTTGCCATGGACCAGGACTCCCAGGTTTCTTTGCATATTCCTCATTTACAGCCACAGTTCAGTGTTCACTCAAATGTGTCTACAGCCCCAGTGGTTCATCTTTTAGCACATCAGGACAGCATGCTCCTGAGCCTTTAGGATTTACTTCTTAAAGAATGTGTAACTTTAATGGACAATTTTGCCCTTCATAACTCTCTTCCAAGGGAATCTCTCAACCAGTCTCCTAAACAGGCCTAAGTTTGCGCTCTGAAAGGCCAATGTTGCACTTTTGCTGAATCTGCTCCTTACTCCTCTAAGAGTAAAAAAATGTAATTTCATAGGTGCTGTGCCCAAAATTATCTCCAACCTTCATATCAATCACATGTCCATACTGTTCACAAACAACATGTCCCAGCGGTATTCCTCACCAGCTGTGACAGGAAGTCCACAAACTTCCTCCCAGCTGTGGTGTATTTCCAGAAAACATCTGCTAAGATGAAGCCCCCCTGAAAATAAGGTGGTCCAATAATCATGAGACTTCTCCCAGCTACTTATGGAATATTTTTTATCTGTCCTTCCCTTCTGGTTGGGTGGTCCATAACAGACTTCAGCTAGGATATCTGCTCTGTAAGCCTTCTCCCCAACTCCCTGGAGTTAAACTTATTGTCACCTTAATTAAGCTCTGGACTGCAAAAATACTCCCTAGCACACAGACTTACCCCACCTCCTCCCTTGCTTATCCCTTCTGAAGAGTTCAAAGCCTTTCATTGCAGCATTCCAGTTGCCTGAATCATCCATCCCACCATGATTCTGTGATGTTGACTATGTCATAGTATTCCTGCTGTAGAGTGGCTTCCAGCTCCTCCATTTCTTGTCCATGCTGTGTGCATTGGTGTAGAAGCAGTTCATTTGGGATATTGATCCTGCCACCTTTCCAGGGAGAGAAACTCTACTGCTTATGTCACCATTTGCAGGCACATCTGTGGTTTCTAATGCATCAACAGCCCACACGTCTTTGCTGTTGCACGGTCTTCATCCTCTACCTCTACTGAGACGGCCACGTAAGTGACCTCGCTAGTACACCACCCCTCAAACAATGTCATGCTGCCCTCAAGCTTATCTCTAGCAGGCCTGATTTTATCCCTTTCTCCTTCAAATCTAGTCTAAAATTGTCTCAATGATTGTTGTTAAATCCTGTGCAGGTTTCTTTCCCTCCTTTGTTACAAGTGTACTCCATCAATTGACAGCAGGTCATGTAAATCAACACAGGATCAAAGAATGCACAATTTTGCCAGTGACCCTAGGAACAGCAAAAGCTCTACTGGCTCTCCTTCCTTCTCCTTGCATCATTCTGTACTCTACAAAGCTTTTTCACAACTAGCTACAAGCAGCACTAGGGACTTCAGGAAGTCAGGCCCTGACTCCAATTGCAGGATACTCCAAGCCCAGTCTGGCAGAAAAATTTCCTCACTCTTCATCCTTCTGAATGGTGCAGGCATCCACAGATTTGTGGTAATCTGTGGACTGAGGTAACACTGTCTTCCCTGATTTTTTTCTTGCTAATTTAGAGGTTCCTATGTGCCATCACAGGCCTCATTGTCACACCATCCCAGGCCACTCACTTTAACTTTCTGCATTACTAAAGTGAAACAGTGGCTGCTGAATTAATTTTTTGCTTTTTTCAAGTACGTCACTTGTTGTAGAAATGTAAAGCTGTTACTATTCAGCAGTATTCTCCCTTTGTCATACCTAACCACTGCAAAAAGGCAATTGTAGTCCAGAACTTTTGGTACGCCCTTCCCCATGACAGTTGTCTGTACCTTGCTTTGTTTTCCCTGCATATATCAATATACAGATAATGTTAAAGCTGGGCAGATACCATCAAAATATCACTTCTCTAAACAGGACTTTTGCATAAGCTTGTCTAGGGTCGGCTATGTACAGCTTGTTAAAAATTGTCATCATGCCCATCTATAAATACCTCACATTGCTGGCTTCTCATCCTCTGAGATTATTTCAGCATCCCTGTAGTCATGTAAATTATTCAGTATTTAGAAGGTTGATGAAGTGGCAGTTGGCTCTTGCCCATAGAGCATTGGCTCAGAGTCAGTTTGCCATAGCTGAAAGAAACAAGATGGGATCAGGTTCAAACTACAGACATTCAGTCAAGATTGAGTGCTGTACCTGTGACACAAGGTAATGTGTAAGGGCAAACCTGGAGAGTAATTAAAACATAAATCCATCTAAGAAGTGTCTCTAGAGCTAGATAGATTGCCAGTTTGAAATAACAAAGTATCAGAGAGATCAAGGACCAGTTGGCATAGTGCATGTATGCACTGCAAGCACCATTTCAACTCTCTGAATTCTTATTCTTTAAAAGTTTGAAAAATATCTACACTGGTTCTATCAAAATGTTTAGTTTATTGATCCTTCAAAGAAGCAGAACGTCAGCTTTCAGTCTTCACCAGTATTATGAGATTAGCTCACTCCGAGCATGGCATTAGTAATGCCAAGATCCTTAGGAGCCATTCACTTAGAAGTTGGACTTAAATGATCCTTGTGGGTCCCTTCCAACTCAGAATACTCTGCGTTTCTGTAAATTATATTTGAAGCATTGCTGCATGCTTCCTTAAGGACTGGCTTCCTATGTCCTAAGGAATCTGGCATTATTCTCCATCATTTGTTCTTTCTCTCGAAACTGAGATACTACAGCTTTAGAAATCCAGCAGATAGGACTGCTCCCTGTGGTCATGAAAGACACAAGAGTTTTGATAACTTCCTTTCTTTGACAGTTTGCTCTTGTAATCTGATCTGCTTAGGAATTTTCATGGCAATGTTTAAACATAGCTCTTACTGACAGCTATTTGAAGATCATTTATACAAATGGATCATAATGCACTTGTCAACATACAACACAGAAGAAGAAAGGAAAGTTAATTTTCAAATATTTAGCTCTGGGATCTGCTCATGCCAAGGATAAGATTAAGCCTCAAGCACATGGGATAGCTCTGTTTTCTGATATATTGCACAGGGAAATAGACAACCACAAGTCATTGAAGTGAAAAAAATCCCAATGTACAGTCATATTTTTCATCTCTAATCACAAATGTATTCTATTTGCTTCTCTTATTTATGTATTTCTAAACTGAAAGAAATTGGAAAAGACTTCAGAGTCTGTAAAACAGCAGTCCATTTGTTTATGATGTGATTGTGCATGCATTTACATTATAATTAATACTAATATATGAGCTACATATCAATGGCACCAAAATTCTTACATTAACAAAATATACAAGTGGCATAATGAAGAAAAAATTTTGCTTGATGATATGACATCTTTATATCCTGTTTGGCTGTAAACAGTGGGAATATCATGCCTAAAAGTATAAATATATTGGGTCAACATCTCATTAAACTGTGCTAAATAAAGAGATCTGCTTTAGAGAACTCTAAAACTGACAGAATGAGAGAAGACAACAACAATTTTTTTTTCTTCTGAGGAAATTTGAAAGAAATTATACCATGTAAAAATCCATGCTCAGCAGATACAGAATCTAGACTTACAAATTTATCAACCACATACTTGCATGGGCTAAGAAGTGTTCCTTAGACAAACTTTGGTAATTTATAAATGTATAAGTGTGGCTTGATTTATTTTCTATTGTGTTTTGAAAGTAAAAGAATACTTCAGCTAATGTGAACAATTTATAATCTAATTTCATCCATGTGACTATAAAAATCAATGTTTAATTTCCATTTCTCCATGTTTTACAGCATTTTCCCATGTAAATAGTGCTAATGAATGTACTTAAACAGTCTTGCATTATTCGGCTCACATATATTCCTCTATTCGAGGAACACAAAATATAACTCATTTCTATATTACCATTACTAGCATCAATATGGAGTGTATATTTTAAACCTGGGCTAATCATCTTTGTTATGGCTTGCATTAGTTGTTTTCCAACAGAAAAATTTAATCTGTTGATTTCAGAAACTGTTGTTCACACTGAGTAGATAAGCATGTATAAATATTCAATACTCAAAACAGCACAGTGAAATCCTTATCCTATTCCTGAATGGTCCAGTCAGATGTCATCACTATGTTACAGACAAGGTTCCTGTGGATATACAAAAGGGTTCAAAACAGGGCATAGAAAATTTGTGAAGATCCCCAAGAAATTATTAGTTAAAAAAAAATGAAATGAGATTATTTTCCTTTTAAATGGAAAAAAAACCCATAACTTAGCAAAATTGCACAGTATTTTGTAATCGTAAAACAAGGCAACAAAAAATTTGAAAGTCTTATTCCTTGAGTGAGGAGTCCAAATCTGATTAAATAAAAGTTCCATTGCTTAGATGATCTCCTCTTCAGCAACTTGGTAGCAGAACGCAGCTGTGGTGGGATAACCCTGTAAGATACCAAGAATGTTTCCATTTCACCAGCTTTAGAATCAAGACCTTGTAAGACAAGTATCAATTTATTTTTAATAAAATAGTATTTTAAGATATTTTGGAAGAAAAAAATCACCTCAGCATTTTCAGATGCTTATGATCCTTTTGTATGACTACTAGGGTTGCATTTGGGGGTGTTCTTGGCGATATCCAAATAAAAAAGTTAATTAATCTGGAGTTTATGCTGTGTGCTGGTTAAATTCCCTTGCATTCCATTCTCGTAGGAGCTTACTGTGGTTTTACAAGAAGTAAATGTTTGGAAAGTATTCAAATGGAATAGCAGTAAAACTTCTGCTCTGAGACAAATATGCTTCCAATACTATTGCTTGGCAGTGCACTATTAAAAGCTAGAAAAACCTACCTGGGGGAAAAAGAAGATATTAATAAGATACCGAGGAAATATATTTATTTCTTTAATCCTGTAAATGTTCATGCTTTAAAAAATCCCCTAAAATTCAAATTTTCTGTGCTGCGGACTTCAGATAACCTCAGATTTGTTTCCCTTTGTTTAGCATGATGTTAGGCATTGATCCATCTATAGCTAGGACAACAAAACTCAGATGACATTAATATAAATGACAGAATGTCGTTGACATACGACCAGACATAGCAAATGGGTGGGAAACCAGTCTAAAACATCAGTGAGCAGCAAAGGTGAGTTGTGCAGTGCACAGTGGATTTTATCCCCTTGTTGTTCAGAACCATACCAGTTCTTTTCAATATTAAATTCCAATGAATCTTATTTACAATCTATAATTTGTATTTAAGCTACAAAGTTAATGGGATTTGTAATCTATCATTATTGTGATTCTCTTGCTATTTTGAGTCACATGTTTCCTCAGAGAAGCAGCAGCTGTAAATACAGCATATCTCCTAATCTGTATATCTGTATGCTCAGGCTGGCTAATATTTTTTAATTTTTTTACCATACACACACCTAGCAAAGGCTGACTTTGTTTCAGCTACAAAAGAAATTTGTCATGGCTTTGCTGTATAAACCTGTGGTAGGTTTCTCTTTCTTGGTTCCAGTTACGAAGAACTGTGACAGGATTTTTTACTTTGAAATTTCAGTGCAGAACTGAGACATACAAGACAGTTACTTTGATTAACTTAAAAATGATAGTTTATAGTCAAATCAAATACATTCTAGTCAAATAAAATACATTCTCATATTCATATTAGTGCAGAAAGATCAGTATTATACCACACATTGACACTTGCAGAGTCTGAAAGAGAATTCTTCCATATTTGCTTGCCTTTTAACTAGTTTGGCAGAAAAGACTTTTTCAGCATACCCAAAGAGAGCATGTTTTCTAAACTTATTCTAAAACTCAGTCTTTCAAATACAGGAAAGATGTCACCTATAATTAATTCAGTTTACATGCAATCCAAGGACCTCAAAGACATTAATAAATTTTATGTAACTCATATTAATAGGTTTATTTGTAATTTAATTACTAAAACAAATAGAAAATTATTTATGTCTGAGAAATCGGCAGCAATATCTACCTTTCTATCTGCCTATCATCTCTCTCAACACTTCAAATAGTTTCAGGTTTACTTTTCTCAGCTGGGTACATGTTATGCCACTTACGAAAAGGCAGTCTAATAAAGTGAAAATACTGTTTGAAAATTTTGAATTTAAAATGTTTATATATATTTAAAATTCTGAGATATTTAGCTTTCCAAGTACACAAGACTCCTGCACTAACCATGAGAAATCTTGAATACTGAAATTCAAACCTATTCCTGGTCCAGGATGAAATTTTGTCCAATCTGTGTACACACTGGTGAATTTTGATGCAGGAAAGATAACATTTCTCTAGGAATTTTATTGAAGGAGTTACATCTGTTTGAGTATATTTAGGAACTCAGAATGTCAAAATGAATCCTAAGAAAATTGGATTAATGAACGGGTGACAGGTTAGGAAGTCCAAGGTTTGTGATGAATACACAATTTCCCATGGCTCTGGAATTTCTTACATGGTCTTTACATCCAGACATATGCTATCTACTTGCACACATATAGAATATATTTTTTGACAGTGAACTTTTATCTTGTCTTTTGTCTTTCATATGTTTTTCATAAGCAAGTTATGTTATTCTCCTCTAGCTGTGAATACATCTAATGTTACATTTTTTGGTACACTTTTAGTATTCACACTAATGGCAACCATCTGTGACATTTCTACTAAATTAATTTGTTATAATAATCCAATTAATAGGAAACCATTGCACGACTAAGATATTGTTGAATCAATCTTTTTAATATATGCTGTTCAAAGTATCATGTAGTTTTTATTCATACATCAGTACTTTGGAGAATGAAGAAGGAAGACAGAGACACAAATAATTGTCAATATTTCATCTCTGAGAATCTGTATTGAAGCTTTTTAAGCTGTAGACTTAGTATCTTACTTTGTAATGTGCAATTGTCATGAATTAACCCTATGAAATTCAAGAGAAGTACATGGACATGTACGCTGCCTCTATGACATGAACTAGAGCTGGCAGAATCCAGTAAAAATGAGATAATTAAGAAATATTAATGAATTTTATTATACATATTTAGTAAAGTGTTTGCTGCTCACTAAAGCCATTAAAGAATATATTGAGAATGTGTTGCGACTGAAAGGTTTGAAGTCTGAAGTAAGGCAACTGAAGATACATTGTATGAGCTACCTGTCCTGGATCTGTACCTACTATTTATGAATGGCATACGTCTACTGTAATGGTAAAGAGATATTTACTTATCTTCTGTGGTGGATTGAATGTGGCTGGACACCAGGAGCCCAAGAGCAGCTCTACCACCCCCCCACTTTATCTCTGCAGAGGCAGAAAAATACAATGAAGGACTCATTGATTGAGATAAAGGCAAGGACAGATCACGGACAAAACAGACCCAGAGAAATTAATTTAATTTATTATCAGTCAAATCAGAATAGGCCTATGAGATATGAAAGCAAACCTTAATACACCTTCCCCCCACCCCATTCTTCTTCATGGCTCAACATCATTTGTGAACTCTCTACCTCCTATCCCTGAGTAGTCCAAGGGGATGGGGAATGGAAGTTACAGTCAGTTCATCACCATTGTCCTGTTGTTTCTTTCTTCTCTTTCACCTGCTCCAGTATGAGATCCCTCCTGTGGAAGATAGTCCTCCGGAAACTTCTCCATCGTGAGTCCTTCCCACAGGCTGCAATTCCTTCCAAACTTCCAGTGAGGGTCCATCCCATGGAATGCAGTCCTTCAGGAACAGCCTGCTCCAGCGTGGGTCTCCCAGAGGGTCAAATCCTGCCAGAAAACTCACTCTATTGTGTGCCCCTCTCTTCACAGGGCCACAGCACCTGGCAGGAGTCTGCTGCCACATGAGCTTCTCCATGGGGTCACAGCATCCTTCAGATCTGCTCCGGTGTGGACATCACCGGCTGCAGGGGAACAGCCTTCCTCACCATGGTCTTCACTACAAGCTTCAGGGAAGATTATGCTCTGGTACCTGGGACACTTCTTCCCTCTTCTTCACTGATCTTGGCCTCTGCAGAGCCGTCTTACACATTCTCACTCCTCTCTTCTCTGGCCACAGTTGTTCCTGCACAATAACTTTTTCCTGCTACTTAAATATATTATTCCAGAGGCTGATGATGTGTATGGTCTAAGTCATCAATGAGACTGTCTTGGATCTGTCTGGCATTCACTCTATCAGACATAGGGGAAGCTTCTATCAGCTTCACACATAAGCCACCCCTATAGCCCTTCTACAAATTCACAGATAACTGTACAGATATAGTGGAGAACAGAATTTAAACATAAAGTGAACCTAAATAATTTATTAGTGCTCCTGAGAACCTGCCTGGAAAAGTAAAATCCAGTACATCAAGCTATTCATAATGAATTCATGAAGAGTAACTTTATGAATTACAGAGGTTTCATGATTCATTAAGTTGGCTACCTGGCACATACTTAGGCAGGGCTGGCAATAACATTTTAGAAAATATGGAGAAAACTATTTCCAGTGAGTTGATAATGAGTGAGCCCTGTTGTATATAAGTAACTCCTGTTAAAGTGGTTTAGGAAAAGCATATATTACCCTGGGATGCTTTAGCAAGAACATAGTTTGTTATGCAAAGTATCACCTCCAGTGTATTCAGCAAAGCCTCTGCTGACACTTTGCTACTCAGTGCTTGAAAGGTGTTGAGAACTACATGACATGACTGCAGGATAAGCAGGTAGACATAGAAGGGCTATATAAAGCATGCAGTAAGACATAACTATGGTTTCAAGGAAAGCAATGAAGGATTCTGTATCTGTAGAAACAACAAATTACTAGTGTAAGTTGTCCTGGGATGTCACAAAGTCTCTGGTACGAAAAATTTTTAAAAACAGGTTGGACAAATGACTGTTTGAGAAATTACACAGATAAGATGAAAAATATTATCTTCCTGAGGTCCTCTTCCATACTCAATTCTTTGATATATCAGTATCTTCAGGATACTGATGTACCTTGTAAGGATGTACCTTGAGAGCAGAAGCAGATCTTTGTGTGAGAATAAGAAGGAAAACCTCAAAAGTCACGTAGCTGGAGTTAAACATTAATAATTCCTCTGTCACTGTCTATTCTTGTTTGTAAATTGCATAAACATACACTTTAAAATATTATATAAAGGTAGCAGGAGGAAAGAAATCCACCTATATAACATTCTATAGTGTTAGAACAAAACCAAAAACAAGATAAAAGAAACAAAACCAAAACAAAAACAAACAAACAAACCACAACCAGGAAATCAGGGGCAATTAAATACTCCTCACATATGGGTGTGGATGTTCCATGCCTTTTGTAAAAATTTCTTTCCCAATTCAGATCAGCTACAGGCAACTTGGGTCATTTCATTGAGGGCTTTTCACACATTTAATAAATAACCAAAATTAAATGCTCAAGTGTCATTTAAAATAAACATCCTAAATTTTGAAAAATCAAAAATTATTCAGAGGCAACTTGTGAAAGACTAGAAACCCTTGAGACTGAATTTTGTCAACAAATGAGAAGTCCTTTTTCCCAAACTCCATTTGAAAGCACAGAGCTCATCACAAAACATACGCTTTTGATTATAATAATGAGAAATAGCTGTGAGGCAGATCTTGAAATCTCTTCTGCAGTCAATACAGCATCTGATTGAGTATAATTGGTAAAGGATTCAAGATAATTGCAAGGTATGAAGGAGTAGCAGAATCAACCACCACATTTACATTTTCTGAAAGAACTTAGTATAAACCTGGATATCACAGAAGTTTAAAATTATAATTCTGATAAAATGCTCATTGCGTATTCTGGAAATGTGAGCCAAGCACCAATCAGAATTTCATTTCAACCAGTACCTTGTTCAGATTATCAGATCAAACTGAAGTTGTATTGAATTTCAATGTGCTTGACAGTTACATTAATGCAATTATTAGAAGGTGGTATTTAAAAAACAGTCTATTTCATTTCAGGGTGTTATAAAATCATTGACAGCAATTGCTAGAGTTAAGTTTATGATTCTGATCAGCCATTTCAAAGTAGATCAAAGATTAATAGTAAAGCTCATGAAAAGTCTGGATTCAGCCATGAAAATGGTAACTAGGTGATGGTAAGCATTAGCATTGACATAGGGCATAAGATCTATCAGCTGTGATGAGGCAGTAGTTTTTATGAACACTGCTATTACTCAGAGAGTTTGATTGGGAAGCTGGAGGAAAATTTTCAAAGCCTCGTAAAGTTAGCCTACTTGTAGGAAAATCGTAAACTCTATCTACACATTCAATTCCTATCTGGAACTCCCAGGTTTTCACAAAATGTTCAGACTGAATTCAAGAGGAGTACATATGCTCATAGGTCAGTATGCACTACCCTATAAATGTATTTTCTTGTTTAAATTAAACAGCTCAATGATTCAGAAAGCATTTCAGCAGTCTTAGTGTTGTATGTTAGCCAGTGAGGTTCACACCTAACAAGGAAGGACAAAAATTTTCTTTTTTTTTCAAGGATGGCACTATTTTCAGTCCTTTGGCACAGGGGAAAAATACCAATTTCTTTTTAGAATTTTATAAAAAGCAAAAAAAAAACTTGATATTGTCTCTTGACTAGGATGGCGATAGTATTTGCTATTATTTAAAATAGATTAACACAATACAATGAACTATAATGAACTGATTCAGTATTGTCTTCTAACTTCTTTCTGATGGACAGGCTAAAATCCAAGCAATAGAACAACAAACCAACCTTTTTCTCTCTCTTTGCCCAGTGAACCCTGGAGGGTTTTACGTCAATAATGTCTGCACATATACCCAGGCAAACTTGCCGCCCACTCCCACACATGCATCACATTCATAGCCAAATTCTGTTTCCTGAGACAAGCACTCGTAAATCACAATTAGATCCATCTGTTTAAGAACAATTTGGCTCACAAGATTGAAAATACTGCAGTGCAGTTTACACTGAATGGAACTAGCATGGCTCATTGACAGAGCCTTAAACTGGATGTGACAGGACAGAGAGACCCATCGCATGGGCGAGCTGTGGTATGACAGGCCAAGGTTACAGGGAGAGGGCACTAGCAAGGGCCCATTGCCAGGGGCTCTGAACTGTGCTAGCCATACTGGGCCACACTTCCAGTCTTACAGAGATGAGTTAGGGACTTCTGAGGTAACAGAAATCAGTAACAGAGAAAAACAGGCTAACAGGGGAAAAAAACAAGAAAAAAAAAACAGAGGAAAATATATCAAAGTATTTAAAGGCTGTTCCTCCAGCAAGGCAACATATCCATCAGCCCACTTGAAGTGCAAAAATACACACAGCATGGGCAACAAACCGGAGGAGCTGGAAGCCACTCTGCTGCTAGAAAATTATGACCTTGTTGCCCATACTGAAACTTGGTGGGAGAAACTATCAATGACAGCAAACAATGGCTGCTGGGTATTCAGAAGAAACTGTAGAGGAAGAATGGAGAGTCTGCCCTCTACATCAAGAGGTGGATAATGTGTGAAGGGCTGCATCTGCAGAAGAACCATGGGCAGGTCAAAAGTCTGTAGGTAAGAATCAGAGACAAAAGAAACAAAGGCATCCTTGTGCTGTCTACTGCAGATGAAGTGGACTGTATTCACAAAGACTTTTTGCTCCAGCTACAGGATGCATCACACTCACAGGTTCTTGTCCACTCTGATACCTGATGAAAAAAATAGTACAACAAGCTGCAGGCAATCTAGAATATTCAGGAAATCCATGAAGGATAATTTCTTGAGGCAGGGCATAGGCAGCAGCCCTACCACAGGGGATGCAATTCTGGATCTGATGGGCATGTAGGCAAGCTAATCTTGAACATTCAACCCAGGGGGAGCCTGAGTGGCAGTGATGCATTGGGATGCAGTGATCATACATTGGTGGAATTTGCCATCCTGGGAGATATAAGTCAGGTAAGGAAAAAAGTTATGCGCCTGAATTTCAGGAAAGCAAACTTCCAGCCCTTCAGGGAGGCAGTCAGCAGGCTTCACTGAGTTACTACCTTCAGAGACAAGGAAGTGCAACAGAGGTGGCAGATTGGTAGGGAAGTGTTCCACTGAGCTTAAAACCTGGCAATCCCCAGGAGTAAGAACTCAGGGAAAAAAAGGCAAAAGGCCAGTATGGCTTAGTAGGAAGATGCTGGTCCAACTAAAGGGAAAGAAGTAAATGCACACATAATGGAAATAAGTACAGATAACCTGAGAAAAATATACAGATGAAGTACAGTTTTGTAGGGTTATGGTGAAGAAGTCCAAGATGAAGATGCAACAGAACCTGGCAAGGGACTCAAAGATGGGTTTGTACAGGCATGTTTACCAGGAAAGGAAAGTCAAAGAAGGTGACCCCTCTGATAAACAAGGATGGAAAACTGGAAGCAGCAGATGAGGAGAAAGCAGATGTATTCAACACATTTTTGCCTCAATGTTCAGTGGCAACACCTGTTTCTACACCTCTCAATTGTATGGATGCCAGGATGGGGAGTAGGGGAGAAGAGTCCTTTTCACTCTCCATGGTATTTGAAAAGTCCTGGCAGTCAGGTGAAATCTCAGGTGACTGAAAATAAGGAAAATTTGTGCTTGTCTTTAACATGGTAGAAAGAAGGACCCAGAGAACTACTGGAAACAGATCCTCTTAGAAGCTATGTTAAGGCATCTGGAAGACAGCTAGCATGGTTTCATCAAGTCCTGCTTGACCAATTAAGTGGCCTTCTATGATGGGGTGACTGCATCAGTGGACAAGGGAAGGGTTACAGATGTCATTTATCTGGACATTTGTAAAGCCTTTGACAAAGGCCCCCACAACATCCTTCTCTATAAAACTGGAGAGAGATGGATTCAATGTGTGGACTGTTAGACAGATAAGAAATCATTTGGACAGTGGCAGAGGGTAGTGGTCAATGGCTCAGAGTCCCAAGGGATATCAGGGACAAATGGCGTCCCTCAAGGGTACGTACTGGGACCAGTGTTATTGAATAACTTCATTAATGACATGGACAGGGGAATCAAGTGCACTGCCACCAGCTTTGCAGCTGACACCAAGCTGAGTGGTGCAGCTGACACACCTGAAGGATGGGATGGCTTCCAGAAGGACCTGGGCAAGCTTGAGTAGTTAGTCTGTGGAAATCTTAGGAGGTTTAATCAGAACAAGTGCAAGGTGCCACATCTGAGTCAGGATAATCCCCAATGCCAACACAGGCTGGGGATGAACAGGTCAGAGCAGCCCTGCTGAGAAGGACTTGGGGGTGCTGGACCTGACCCAGCCATGGGCACTCCCAGCCCAGACAGCCACACGTGTCCTGGGCTGCATCCAGAGCAGTGTGGGCAGCAGGGACAGGGAGGGGATTCTGCCCCGCTGCTCTGTTCAGCTCTGGTGAGATCATACCTGCAGTGCTGCATCAGCTCTGGGGTCCCAGTACAGGAAGGACACAGAAACTGTTGGAGTGAATCCAAGGGTCACTGAGATTTTTTTAGAGGGCTGGAGCACCTCTCCTATAAAGAAAGATTGAGACAAATGGAATTGTTCAGTCTGGACAATAGAAATCTTTCAGGTGACCTAATGGCAGCCTTCCCATACCTGAAAAGAGCCTTCAAGGAAGCCAGAAACAGACTTTTTTACAAGGGCATGTAGTGACAGGAAGGTGGAAGGTTATTTTGAAGGTTTCAGACTCAAGGTTTGAAAAATTGTCAGTTGAGTATAGATATTAGGAAGAAATCCCTCCCTGCAAGAGAGGTGAAGGAGAGAAGAGGCTGTCCAGAGAAGTTCCGGATGTCCCATCCCTGGAAATATTCAAGGTGGGACTCAGAACAACTTATGATGTGAAAGCTGTCCTAGCTCTCCAGAAAGGGTTGAGATCCAGATGATTTTTTAGATTCTTTCCAAAGCAGGCTATTTTAGAATTCTGTGATTTCTTAAGAATCAAATGGTGCTATAAGCCTTGAAAGAGCAGTATAATATCTTCAAACACACCTTATGCATGTGTTCTATTACTCATAAACACCATGCATAATGGTAATTTCTTAGAAATATATAATTAATTTAGCATCTCTTGCAAAACTTTTGAAGATTTGAATTGACAATGAAGTTATTATCAATCTTCTCCAGTTTTTAATACATTTTTAAAATGATAACTCAAGAGATCATTCTGTTTTTAAAGAAGTAATAGACCACAGATTTGATTAATTTGGAGGCTAAGGTCTAGAGAAAGTCTTTTTTTCAGAGAGGGATATGGCTATTAAAAATTAAATACAAAAATATACCAATGCGCAAAAAAAAAAGAGCTTGCCAAATTGCTTAAAGAGAATAGAAGGTTTTAAAAACTTTTCTCCTGAGGGCCATTATCTGGCTTTCTATTTTGACTTCTGTCGTCACTGCTTTGTTCCCTTGCTTCCCAACCCTCCCTTCCTCCATCCTCCTCCCATAAGCTGAGGTTTTAAATAATGAAAGTTTCCATAAAATGCCAGATAGTCTCCCTCCTGCCAAAAGAGTGATTAAAAAGGGTAAATGTCTATACTTATGCATGCTGCTTGTTCTGAGAACAGGAGTTTTGCCTATATATATAAATGAATGGAAAGACCAATTGAATAATAGTAATATGGGAAATATTAGCCTTATTTTGCTATATACACTTAAAACCAGATGACTTATCCATTATTTCATCCTGTATCTCAATTTCTACTTATCACTCATGTCTTTAGTGTTTGTCCAATTTTTTTTGTATTTCCACCAAAAAAGAGAAAAGCAAAAGCCACATGTAAGTATGTTGCTGGCAAACATTTCTGTCACTTTCACTTCAAGCATAAGAACCAGACAGGCCACATGCCAAGGCTTTTAAAGGTACTGAGCTTCATAGTAGTTTCCACTGATTTCAGAGGGACCTCTATATATCTAGCATATTTCACACATTTAGGTCAAGAGCTACACTAACAACTTGACTATGGACATTTGAATAGTCACAGTATAGTCAATGAGACTGTGCAGCAATTATACCAATCCCTCTCCTCTGAATGGCTAACAGTGATTGTAAGACAATCAATCTACACTGATTTTCATATTGTAAGACAATAAACTTTGTATTATGTAACAGCCAGAGTGCAGGGAAATATAACAGGGGGAAAAAATGTGCCATTATACATCATTATGCTAACTGTATAGCAATCTGGAGAATAAAATTCCATTTCAGTATGACATCCAGTGAGCACTTTCATCATAGACTATAAAGTATATTTTTCCACCCCAAATTATATTATTTTTGGCAGAAAAAGAGACATTAGCTTCCACCTCAAGCTGTCAGAGTTTGTTTTTTAAAAAATCAAATAATTTCCTTCTATTGTAAATCACAAGGGACAAATCTGGAAACATGTAAGGCCAAGTCTGAGTTAACTTACACCCTTTTCAACTCCATTAACTTCAGTGGTATTGGCCACAGTTGTGAGTAAAGTTGGAATTTGGCCCATGGAAATAACTGTGTTTCCAAAATGGTTTTGGCTTTTTTCTTTTACTATGCATTTTACAGCCTTTTTAGACCATATTTCTTTATCTGAGAAATATTTGAAAGGTACAATATAAGTATGGGCATAATTAGAATGGACCCAATTCATTTCATGCAAATCCTGGCATTCAAAATAATATGCATATCACTAAACTTGAGGCAACATTCTCTTTCAAAAATGGCTTTATTAAATTACACTACCTTAACAGAATGCTGTCATTGGTAGAATATTTCTCAGATATAGAATCACTCTTGAATACAAGCAGAAGGTTTTTTCTCTGTGGGAAACACATACAGTTAATCCAACCCCCGATTCAGCCCAGGTAGTGTTGTGGAAAGCACACATCCAAAACATCCTGAGATTAAGGTGCATGAGCTAACTATCTGTCCATGTTGTTCATCTTTGCTGTTTCCATAGAATTCTCCAGGAATTGTCATTTAAACACCATAGCTTCTCTTTTTTCTTCCTTTTTTCCTGTACTCCAGAGCTGAGAAAGAAACAGCAACAGCCTGATAGAGAAAGTGCTGGTCCCAGTGTAACAAAACGTTATATTTGGGACTGGTTTTGAACACTACTTGTGTTGTAACTACATTACATAAAAAAAAAAAAAAAGTGAGATTTTATGATTATATCTCAGTTTTCAGGAGTGTTTCAAGAACCTTTTTCTTTTTTCTAGTACTATGTGATTTCTTCTACAAAGCAAGCCTACAACCCTAGGCTGAAATTCCAGAACTCACCTGTTCTTTCAATTTTTCCTCTTCAGAATTTAACTGAGCTTCAGACATAAATTGCTAAAATAATCCTTCAGAGATCAAGAAGGTTTTATCAGATATTTGTAGCCATTTGCTTTTCAATTTATTAGCAGTGTAAGAGAACTGTAAACCTACTACTGCCTATTCTTAACATTTGCAGAAAAAGACCTTTTCTAATCCATTGTGGCAGTGAATGTTTGTGTTTCTTCTTCTGTGCCTTGGAACTGGGCCCACTATAAATATAATAAACAGAGTCCCTTTCCCTGAGGGTTTCTCTGAGTTTACAATCCTGTTGTGTTCTTCATTCAGCACAATACTTTGGTTTAAATAATCTTTCTACTGCTGCCAGTGTTTTGAAGGTGGTGGTGAGAATTTCATTAATCATATATCCTTTAACAAGTACCTACACAAATGACCTTATAATATCATTGAAATTAGCTGACAGCTAGTAGCATAAATAGATCAGATGGGAGATTAACTGAAAATAGATTTGAGATCTAGGTTTTAGAACTCTTGAAGTCATCTTATTTGCTCAGGAGAGAGATTCTTAAACATTCCGTTCTTCTATATAATGTAAGCATGCATACCTAATATTTCTGATTTTTGCAAGTCACAGATCCTTGCTCATTATTGTATACATTTTGAGGAACAGGTATTAAATTCTGGTTCTGGAAATCAGCCAGACTTAAAATATACCCTCAATACACTAAGTACATAAAATCTCTTTCAATGCTTAGAAATATGGCAAAGTGTTCCCTTTAATTTCAGAGTTACTGAGTGTATAGATACACATTATAGAAGAGATGTCTTAACATATTTTGCTTCTTTTTACTTCATCAAAGCATCTGAATATTTTTCAAATATTATAGAAATTCAAATAAAGTCTAGACTGTCTCCTATGCTGCTGGGTTTAACCTACCTAAAAATGTTGGTTGTAGAACTAGAAAATACTACAGGTGTTTGGGATTTTGTTTCACTTTCTCTTTTATATGTCTTAGCTGATGAAAGATGATTAAGGAAAGTTAGGCAGATACTGAACTTTGCCAAGAAGAACGTGTATGCTAAACATTGTTTAATAATTTAGAAAATTATTTAAATACACTTTCAGCAGTTGCAAAAAAAGTGACAGATCTTGCAGGGAAAATAAATTGATTTTATAGCCTTTAGGCTTACATTGGAGACTAGGGGGCGAGTTGCCTAAAAAATTACTTGAGTAAAAAGGCAGAGAGGTGCAATTTCTTCATATATGATAACATAACCATTTTAAAAGAAAGTTGAATCTTTACCATGAGGTGGATGCTTTTGCTTTAAAATTTTCAGAAAAAAACAGGGCAAACCAAAGTGCCATACCAGTGAAGAAAAAAATAGTCCAAACCAAAGTGCCATACCAGTGAAGCTCACTGTTAATTTTGCTGCTGCTCAATACAGAGGAAAAGCAATCCATTACATCTCAGATTAGAAATCTTGGCTGCATCAACATAGGATTTCCCAGTGGTCTTCAATTTGTGGTCCATCAGGAGTCATCTATCAGCAAGTCCTTTATCGTAATGAATCAGAAGAACACCATTGTGCCAATAAAAGACGTAGTGCATTTGAGATGCAAAGACTTGCAGAGGAAAAAAAGAGAAGAAATACTGATAAAAGCAATTATAGAGTGCACTTAAACCTCACTTGAAAAAGTTTTAGTACGCATTCCCTGTGCATTTGGGGTAAGAACACATCTGTTATGGTCAAAGTGAGGAGAAGTCAGTGTCTACAGAAAATAAATGAAAATAAGCTGGAAGATAACCAGATTTTTTGAGGTTTTTATTCACCTGTCCAGAAGCATATTTCTCCCTAGATGCTTTTTTATAGCACTGAGAATACAGAGGGCATGCTCAGGAAGACAATTCTTTCAGCCTAACAAAAAAAAGTTTTATGAAGCCATCAAATCATGCATTAAGTGAGAAGGTAAAAACAACATGATAAGAGAGATAATTGTGTCTACTATCATAATACAAAACAGATGAAAGTGATGATTACATGAAGAAGGCAAGGGCAAGGGCAGAGGAAGGGAAGGGAAGGGAAGGGAAGGGAAGGGAAGGGAAGGGAAGGGAAGGGAAGGGAAGGGAAGGGAAGGG
>QUSF01000011.1:5350933-5466923 GCA_003676055.1 Chloebia gouldiae | reverse complement strand
GGAAGGGAAGGGAAGGGAAGGGAAGGGAAGGGAAGGGAAGGGAAGGGGTGTTCTGTGAATATCTCCTCAGATATTTTTGACAATACAGGATCCTGAGCAATCTGAACATGCCTTAAATTGAAGAGAGAGAAGGCTAGATGAACTTCAGTGATCCTTTCCAACCCCAAGTATTTCATAATCTTGATCAGCTAAAGGGTCAGGCTCAGACAATTGTACTAAGTGGGGCAACATCTGACTGGCTACTAGACACTAAAATGTTCCCCAGGGCTCAATCTTAGGATCAGTTACCTGCACTATTTTTATCATTGTCCTAGACACAGGCACAGAATGCTCAGTAAGTAAGTTTGTCAACAATATTGAATTAGGAGGAGCCATTTATTACCTTCATGGCAGGGAGGTCTTGAAGAGACCTTTAGAGATTGAAACACTAGGCAATCACCACTGGTGTGAAGTCTAACAAGGATAAAATGTCAGATTTCACGTCTGGAATGGTGTAATCCTGGGTGTCATATAGATTGAGGGATGAGAGGCTGGAATACAGCTCTGCAGAAAGGCTTCTGGGAGTTTTGGATGATGCTAAACTCAGTGTGAGTCAACAGTATGTCCTGGCAGCCAAAAAGGCCAACCACATCCTAGCAGCATGCATTAACCATCAAGAGGAGTCATTGTCTTATTATACTCAATATTGGTGAGGCCTCTGTGTGCAGTTTTGGGTTCAACAACAGAAGCAGATAGAGAAATATGAGAATGTGTCCAAAGGATGTCAGCAAAGATGGTGAAAGATCTAGAGGGTTTGACTTATGAGCAGCAGCTGAGGGTACTAAGTTTGTTCATCTTAGAGTAGCAGAGGCATAAGGATGACATCATTGTTGTCCACAACATCTGCCATGAGGGAAAGAAGAGAGAGGGATGCAGATCTCTTTTTTTCTGGGGTCTAGTGCTGGGACATTAGGGAATAAATTAAAACTATGTCAAGGAAAAATTTAGAACAGATATTGGAAGAAAATGGTCTTTATTGAGAGACTGGTGAAGCACTGAAACAGATTCAGCAGAGAAATGCTTATGGCACCAACCTGTTAGTGTTCAAAGAAAGTTTGAACAATTCTTTCAGATATATGATTCATCATTTTGGTTGGCCTGTGTGGAGTCATAAGTTAGACTCAATGATCCTCGTGGGTCCCTTCCAGGTCAGGGTCTTCCGTGATTCTACAGTTCTGTTGTGCTTTCAAGCTGCTAGTATTTCACAATTTTTCCTGTGAAATATATTGATTAATCTCAGTGTCTCACTTTCAGTCCTATTTACTTTAACAAAAAATAAATTAGCTTAAGCAACAGTACCACTCAGATTCCTTCTTATATTATTCTATAACCGGTGTTTATCGAATAATATTCCTTTTCTAATGTAATATCAAATACAAAACTGAGACCAATTTAAAAAGTGCTGGTATCAAAAACCAGCTCTACTGTTTCAAGAGGGAATGTGAACTGTTGCTCCTTATGAAAATAAATGTAACCTGGTCAATCTTACACATAAATGTAAAATATCCTCTGCGGTGGTGTGCTTTTCTTTAATTTGATATTTGTTAAAATGCCAGTTCATATCCCCCCCCTCCTCCCTTCTCCAGTTGCCGATCTTCCCCAGCTCTTCCCTGGCTCCCCTCCTCTCCAAGTTGTCGGTCCTCCCTTTCCCTGCCCCTTTCCCCACACCATTCCCTGTCAGTCCCTCTAGCCCACTTCCCTGCTTCCAGAGCACTCCCTGTCATTCTCCCTAGTCCCCCTGATAGGTTTGTGCTATGTTAGTCATGCTCTAAACAACCTCCTACCCTTATTGGTTGCTGTTCCTATACTCCACCTCTTGAGTTACAGTATAAAACCTTTGTTTGCCCTCCCTGCAGGGGCTTGGGGCTTGCTGAATAAATCCATCCTGTTCACCCCCCAAGTCCCGTGTCGTCTGCCATCTGTCCCCGCGCCAATAACTGGGACCGCAGAGCTCACAAGGGGGAGCGGCCGCCCGTTCTCTTCCCTCTCACCGCCCAGCACGCCACCGCTCGGGGTGTCGCGGCGAGAGGAGCTGACCGCGAACCAACAATCCTCCTCTGTTGTTACATCTCCATCTCCTTTCTTTGCTGCAGGAAGCAGGCTCACCCTGAAGGACAACCCTGAATAACAATCTCAGCTCTCATGGGTTCTGATAATATACCCATTCACACACATTATCTAAACAAGGCATTGCTGTGCAGCTAAATCTGAAGCTGGACCCCACCATCTCTTATTCTTCCTCCTCATTCAGCAGCTTTCCATGGGCAAAACAGAGTTTCTTCTGCATGCTGCTTCTGGGATGAAGTTGAAATCCTGCCCGAGGACTCATATAAGGAAATGCAAATTTTTCTACAGCTCAGCCTCTCCTCTTTCCTAAGGGTTCCTCAGTGGTGCATGTATTTGGGGGTAGTTCAGATCACTTTTAATCTCTGTTTCCTGGGGACAAATTGGATGCCTGTCACTGATGGATAAGTAAAATACACATATCATGGTGTGAGCCAGGCCTGCTGTCAGGGTTTACCCAGGGATGTAAAAGCCATGAACTTTGATTTCTACCACAGGTTTAGTATGCTCTGAATTGTACTCTCTCTTGTCCCTTTCTACTGTGTCAGAGTCCCAAGAGCAAGAATAACAGTGCCATTTGCTTAGCACAATCCACAGGCTTTACCAGAAAAGTGAAGTATGTAAGGTAGTTTTCTCATGTTGAGGTTCACATAGAATTCAGGTATCTCATGTCCTGAATAGATCATTAAAGAGCTACTTCATGAAAAGTAATACTTTATTAAATGCTAGCATCAGTCTTAAAATATCACAATATCATAAAATACCATACTAGGAGAATGATACAAACATTTCATATACATGAAGACTATGATCACCTTGTGTATTACACAAGAAAGGTACGAGCTTCAGAGTTGGAATATAAACACTAGCATGATACATTTTTTATTTAAGTCTTCCATCAAGGGTTAGATAACTAAATCCACTCAAAACTACCTCTATGAATTTTCAACTTTCACATAATTTCTAAGTTCAAAATTAATCAGGTAGTGTTAAAGTGCAGTGGATATCAACACACCATTGAAGATCTGGAAACATGAAAATATAATGTTCCGATTTCTAAAATCTCCGTCCCTCAACTTCTAAGACTATTCTCCTTTCCCAATACTCTTACATCTGTGTTTGCAAAAACATTATATTCTTGTAAGAGGCACCAGTATCATTATCATGATGCCAGTACTCAGATCAGAACCTCATTAGTAAACTCATTATTTCCCTAACCTCTATAGCAATTAACTCTGTCTTCCATAAGATGTGCTGGAGCACCTCTTCAGGGTGTTTTTTTCCCTCTGTTTCTCACAGATGAGACTATCGTGCAAAGGTGTCTTTCACTGAGGAAATTCCAGATGACAACAAGAGTGAAAGTGTTGTACTGAGCACATCCAGTGGATGCGATCAGCCTGAACATGCTGCTCCCATTTGTATATACACTGGGCACATGTAGCTTGCACAGAAAGAAGAGTTTTACACACCCTGCATGTGCTGGCCTCACTGAGACTATGCAGAGGAAGGGGGCCCTCCTGTGACACCCATCCATCACACTGATGATGACCCCACAGTGAACTCTATGACACTGACCTTGTAGGGGAATGCAATTGCACAGGCCATCTTTGCATGTCTAGTAGCCATTTGCCCAGACTTCCTAAACTCACAGCAGGCAATTTCACTGTTGCTTTCACTGAGATGAATCCAAAAATTCTGAAATACATCTTCCTTCTTTTATGAGAAACAATTTTTATTGTCATCTAAAACATCGTTATTTACCATAGTCTTAGTGTATGTAGGGCATTTATACTGTTAAAATAACATCTCATCAATCTTTGAAAGAAGCTTTTCATCTATTTTTACTTTCACTGTTTTTACTTTGATGAAAATAAATGGAGTATGACATCTGCCTTTGTCTTGTTCTGCATCTTCCCAAAAGAAAAACCCAAGCTCTTTTATTTTTCCTACACAGTATAAGCTTTCACTCCTGCAACATTTGAATGTGGCTAAAATGAGAGTATGTACTGTCTTACATATAAACAATATGCACACTCATCTACACACACATACATAAAGTTTTTGTACTGAGATAAAGGCTGCTTGGTGAAATGGGTAACAGATCACAACAGATCAAAGAACATGGGGCACTCAAGTAGATGTGCTTTAATAATGTGTGCATTTTCAAGAAATAATGTGCTAAAGCTCGTCCACAATAGTTCCTTTTTTGAGTTCCTTGAATTCTATGAATTTCATGAGTTTCTTGTATGCTTAGAATACAGTTCTGTTCCTCAGAACTGAAAATCTAAGGTTTTTTTCATTAGCTGAAGCTCTTTTCTTTAAGTGATGCTCTCTTAAACCACTGTTTCAGGTATCACTGTTGGCAAAATAGGTATGGCCATTATAAAGGACTGCAATAAAACTTCTAGTGTTTGTTGCCATCTGGAAGAAATTTTGTGGTAACTTTACATACAGCATTCAAATGATCTTTAGGAGGTCCCTTTCCTTCCTAACAACACCCTAGGGTGCATAATCCATGCTTGATAAACTCACAACAGATGTAGAATAATCTGAAGCAGCATTTGTGACCAGTCCTGAGTCCTCTGCTTAAAAGAAAAATAAAAAAGGGTATTTGAAGCTACCTATGAACAGAGAGACAAATTTCCCAATATATTTGCACATTCACACAGACATGTAATAACTGTGTGAACTGTGACCAGATTCAATCTCCTTATGGGCCATTCACTACAGAGTTGGATTTAATGATCCTTGTGGGTCCCTTCCATCTCAGTTCTGTGAAACTCTGTGAAGCTCTGTATATATGCATTAATATATGCATTATTATTACATATATATTGCTTACATATATGTATATATTTAGCTTTGATGAAAACAGAATGAAGAAAAAATGGAAAAGGGCTACTGTTTTTCTCATTTAAATCTTGAAAATTAAGAAAACTCTACAGACAAAATTTTCTTACAGTAAAAATAACACGGAAGACACTGCAAGTCATGTCTATATAATGTCTATCATTCTATATCTTCTAGACACACTACATAAAAATCTCCAAGGAAAGACAAACATCTCACTGATCTCCCTTGAGCTTGGACTAGATACTCCCTTGAAAATGAACTAGAATTTTATCTTTAAAATTAATGGCAAAATTGTTAAAGGCAACTGCTCCACCAAGAAGATGGAAGCCTATGAAGGTATTTTAAATTATTTCAGTTACTCTGATACAGGTCTTTAGAAATTATGTATTTTGATTACCTGTTCAATTAGTAAAAAAAAACCCGCTGCAGTCTTCACAAAAGCGAATTGCATTAATACACTAGCTGTTATTCTTTTCCTTTCAGGCATATGCCTGCAATAAATAAACAAATAAATAAATAAATCAACAAATGCTGCAATTCTAAGTTTCGGCAGACTACTTCTTCTCCTTTGCCACTACCACAAAGCAGTACAAACTACTAGTACTTCACACATAGTATATTGTTCTTAGTATCACCTACATTTTTCTGCATTAGTGAAAGTGGCAAACCCTTGCTTGAAATATAAGAAAAAAAAACAGGTTTTCTAACATACAGTGAATTTATCATTACCTGAACAGTCTGACGTGTTGCCAATGTGCTATAGTACCAAAGATCCAAGCAAAGTTCTAGAGTGTAAAGGAGATTTTTTCATTCTGTTATTCAAATGTTTCTGCTGAGAATTTGTGATTTCATGTTCTGCTGGTTTCAGAGTTAACTCCAGCAGAGTTAATTTCTTCCACTGCTGTGTTTACGGTACAGAATGAGAATGGTGTTGGTAACATACTGGTGTTTGGGGTTTTTGGTTTTTTTGTTTATCCTAAATGAATGACATTTTCTTCTTTGGCTCGTGATCCATCAGTGAGGTGGTGAGCAGAAGAAACCAGGAAAGAACACATCTGAGACAAGTGACCGGAACCAACCAAAAAGATATTCCACGCCACATAACATCATGCCCAGTATTTAAACTGCGGGGAGTCATCCGGAAGGGGCTGATATGGGTCCAGGAAGGGAGGTCTGGCATCAATCAGTAAGTGGTGAGCAACTGTACTGTGGGTCACTTGGCTTTCTCTTTTCTAAATTATTATTTTAATTGTTTACCATTATTTTACTTTATTTTCTATTATTAAATTTCTCTTATGTCAACATACAAGTTTTATCTCGGCTTTCCTCCCCATTCCAGTGGGGTGAAGGTGGAAGACAGGCAGAGTTGAGCAAGTGCCTGTGTGGTGTTTCATCTCCAGATGACACATGTTCACTGAGATGTTCCAGCTTCTCTCTACTTATCTCCTTCTCTTTAGCAACGTTTAAAAAAATGTATGCATATTTTATCATGTGATCTCACTAATCAGAAAGAGACTCCAAAGAGTTTTTTTCTCTTTTTGTTTTCCTTATGAACACTGGAAGTCTGTAACTACAGAATTTAATTCTCTGCAGCACAAGGAGAATGCCATTTGGCGAGTTTTTTACCATATATAATGTATGTATCTACCAGTTTGCTATCTTTTGGACTTTACTGAATGCAAGGAAGACATCCAAAAACAGGCAAAAAGTGCCTATTCCCCCTACAATTCATATTACTCTTTTCTCATTACATTCTTCTTGTGCTAATTTTGTTTCCTGTCTCCTTCTGATTTCATGACAGCAGTGTCGATTTACTTTTGAAATAGGATGTTTTAGAGAAAAAATGTCTCATAGTCAGGTTGCATTCTAGTTACATTGAACTGAATTTAGCATCTCCTCAAAATACTGAAAGATATTCTATGTTTATTTTGTTTATAAAACAGAGGATCCTAATTATAACTAACTCTTTTGGAGTTACTCTTATATAAGTTGCCATGAAATTTTACTGAGATAATTATTTATTTCTTAATAATTTTCTGAATAAGTTTTTTTTTTATTTGGCAGACAAATCTTTAACTGGAATCTATAAAATGAAAATGTCCTTCTCTTCAGTAGTTCTTACACCAGAGCATTTTTAGTTTCCTAAAACAGTAGGTTTTATTGGAAACCCATCTAGCAGTACTGCAGTATGCCTGAAAACAAAATGAGTGAGAGAACTCCAAGTCAGAAATACAATCTATCAGGAAAAGGGAAAAAGAAACCAAAATACATGAAATAATACAAAAGAAAAACCACTGACAGACTCAGAGTACAACTTGACACCCTTTTTGGCCAGGGTGTTGGTAGCAGTCCAAATTGGAACAGCTGCAGTCCTCCTGGAAATACAGAGGAAAAGCCTGAGTCTGGTGTCCTAAAAACCCAGATTATATCCAGTTAGGAATGCTTGGCTCCTCCCTTTGGGTGGAGCCCATCTCACAATGGAATGCTGTAGCTTTTATCAGTCATGCAGTGACATTCAATATCCCATTATCAGCAGATGTCTCCCCAGAGGGACAATTGGTTGTGGAAGAGATAAGGAAAACGGCCACTTAACAGAAGACAACTACCATACAGATGGCAAATGGAATACGTCCTGCCTTTCAGTGTGGGACAGCCTAATAAATCCTTACTACCCAGACAAGCATCCCCCACATTTCAGGAGAACAAGGAAATACAAAAACCATTCTGAGATTTTTCTGTGTGTTTTCACACCTGAGAGTAGCAATGTAGTACTAGGGGTATGGCACAGGAGAGTACATGGAAGAGTATGTATGCAGACAGTTTTTTACAGGATATGTATTATGTATAGAATATGTTGGTTTGTTGCTGCTGTTGGTTGCTCCCTCATTATGCCAACTATTTCTGCCAAAAAAATACCCAGTTTCTGTCAAAAACATTTCACCATAGCTTCATCCTGATGCTCTTTTACTGCAGAGTAGTCAGGAGTTTAAGCAGTAATTTTAATTGAATGTGCCTTTAGGTTATTCCTAAAGAGCATTTTGGATAGCCATGCTTTCTTCTCCTATACTCCAGCTCCTTCTATCAGAGCAGCTGGGTGCTTTTTATTAGCTCCTTGATGGGCATGCTTTTAGTGTGCTCTAAACTTTGCCAATGATGAGTGTATCATCATTAAGTGAGTAATACGTCTGAGAGAGACTGGAACAATGTTATTAATATTGCAGTAAAAGGATGATCAGGAAATCTGGTTAGGATTACGGAGATAATTACTCTTTGCAGTATTTGCCTCCCTGAAGGTAATCAGCAGAAGCAGCCATCAAGGAAAACACCAACAGATCTTCCTGTCTTGCATTCAGTGACTAATTACTTGGCTGCTGACATGTTGCTGGAATGGTAAGCAGAGACACAAGTATTTTCCTTTCCTTTTCACCCAAACTACACATTTTCATCAAAAAAACACTATGGCAGCAGCATGCATTGTACATGACAGCGACATCTACCCCCTTGTTCCCACAAGCTTAGTACATAAACATATATAGAATTTGAACCTCGATATATCACACCACAACAAAACCCAGTGTCTGACAGTGAACTTGCCATCTCCCAAACACAGCTCATCAGCCCAGTCTAGTCCAGTAACAGGTAATGAGCCAGAAAAAAAACTTAATCATAGAGCATGTTAAATCTGGAACCTCATCTAGTCTGACTGACATTTGAGCACACACCAGTAAACCTATCTTTGTTACCCAAGTTCTGAGTCCTGACCTTTGCGCAATCCCCACTTCATCTGCCAGACATACTAGTAAGTATAGCACACTAAATTTTTCTCACACCAGTTCTGCCACCAATTTAAACTCAGTGACACTCAGCAGAACCTAATTCATCTGGGGAACCAATCATGAATATAGTCGTAGCCCTAACACAGTAAGAGAATTTGCATGAGGAAAAAAATCCAGTTCACTGAGTACTGCTGGGCCAGACTCTCAACTAAACCCTAACTTCAATAAGAGCTCTAGTGACACCTGGCAGGTCAGCTTATAACAGCACAAGACTGGTCAAGTTCAGCTCTAATGTGAGTCCACGCATCTATTCTTGACAGGCAGTATTCCTAGCTCTTAGCTCCTGCTAAACTGAGTTCTAAGCTTCCTAATAATGCTAGCATTAGATACGTGGGTATCTCAGCACTACTCACTTCACTAGAATTAAAAAATCCTGTCTATATCCAATATACTTCTTTTTGTCTTTGCTTCTGTACTAATCTTACAGTGATACCTCTACTTGATTGAACTCTGTGGCCTTTGATGGATCTTGTATGAATCTACTTATCAAAAACCTTTGGACCAAGCATGATCCAATTCCCAGAGCTCAGCTCAAAACTAATAAAATTCTCCATATCTTTAATTGAAATTTAGGCATCCAATTTCTCTCCGGAAAGTCCATTACTGACAACTTTATGGAAAAAGCATACCTCTTTCTGTTGCATTCTGTTTCAACTGGGTTCATCATGTCCAGGGAGGGTGCAGCTGCCAGTGCCAGACATGAGAATACACAAGACGGGTCTTTGTTTCAGAAAGCTCAAGAATCCATTTATTACTCCTGGGGAGGAGGGATGGGATGGAGAGGAAAGACCCAGCAAAAGCAGGGTTGTGGAGTTTTTATAGGATATTGCAGGGGTGGAGTTTGGGTTTGGGTCAAGGGAGGAGTTATTAGCAACACAAGAGGGGTAAGAACAAATTCCTGTCTCTTAGGAACAGGGGCATTTCCACAATTCCCCTGTTCATCTTTCTCCTCCTTTTCTGCTTATAGCCTTGTGATTCAATTGTCAGCACTAAAAAGAATGGAGAAAGGAGGGAAACACAAGCAAGTCTGGAGTGAAGAACAAAAGGAGATTTCTCCTCTGTTCAGCTTCTATGTCTGTAACCATACCTTTTAGTACAACCCTGTATCTGTGTTACACCTCTGAACAGATGTTACCAGAACATGATCAAAAAACTCCACAGGGAAGAAAACCATCATGTTTAAACAATTTATTCTGGTAGAAAATGCCAAAACTAAACTCTAGTACAAGCTCTATCCTTATCCTTAATGCATCATTAGGTCATACAATAGCCAAATATGAAAATTAATCTGCTCTTCAAAGCCCACTTTGGGATTGATTGTTAGTGGAAATCTTAGAATAGATTATCTTCAAATTTATGAAATTTTGGCTCTAGGTTATTCAATGTGAAGTAAAGACCTACAGAAGCCCAACTCGCAGTCTCCTTTAGAGCCTTAATGGCTAACATTCTTAATAACTTTGGTAATGAGTCTAAATTTTGTTCTACATAATCTGTTTATTGAGCCCTAAATAACAAGTCACCTCTAACCCTATTATCACATCTGCTGTTAGCTGGCAGATACAACTTACAAGCCAGATTTGAGAGAAAATCTTTGCCGTTCTGAAGAGACAGACAGTGGCCAAGAAGCAGGATATCAAGTATCTCAGGGGAAAACAGTTCCCTTTGTTTACGCAGCTGAACTGAGTTGAGAGTGTTAGTGACAATTACACCTTCTAACACAGTATAGATGAACCACAATTTTGCACAATGTTCAGTATAAGGTATAACATTTCCTATTTCAACCATGAAAATGCTGAAAATGCTTTTAGGTTCTGGTTTAATCTGTCATTTTTACAGACATTTTAGAGAGTCTACTAACCCCCAAACATAATCCCAAAATTAAATTGGGTTCATTGGTATTACGTGGAATATCTCTTCTAATTTTTACACCAAGAGGTTCCTATTCTATTTTTTTTTTACATGCATTTTAATTGTGCTCATACTGTCACACTGAAGAACACATATCTCCAAAACCTAGCACTAGGCAAAGGCTTGATTAGATCAATATACTCAGAGTGGTGACAGTCTTAATTTTTTTCCCTGGGAAACATAATGACCAATGGCATAGTTACTGTCACTCCAGAGCTTCTCATTTGCCAGTCCTTAATCTACACTCACACACCTAGGTTCACAGTTCAATCATATGAATTACATGCCAAGATGGAAATTTAATCACTCCCATCTTAAACCTAATTTGAAATCTAATTTCAAATGCTGCATTTGTCTCTCTCTGAGTTTCTTGTTTGCTAAAATGTAACAAAAGCCTGAGACTGTGCTCACTGATGCCCTGTGAAACACCTAGAATCACTTGGTTATGCAACTGGAGTAGACTATGAGAGGTCTCTATTCGGTCTCCCACTGAAAGCAGAGTCAACAGTGCATCAGGCCAAGTTGCTCAGAGCTCTGTATAGTCTGGAAGCCAGCAGGGACATATATTTCAGTCTATCTAGGCTGCATATTTTTCCTCACTGTGAGTGATTTTTCCTTATGTCCAGCCTGAGCCTCCCATGTTACAACTACTGACTGCTGCCTCTCCTCTTTCCCTCCCACATATACCACCGTGAAAAACCTAGTTGTGCCTGCCTGATGGTGTCCTGTCAGGGACAGAGTTGCTAGTAGGTGCCACTGTCATCAACACTTCTCCTGGATGAACCAGCCCCAGTGTACAGCCTCTGCCCACAGGATATGAGTTCCAGATCCAGCATTTTGGTAGCCTACACTTGATTGCATCATATTGCAGTTGGCACTTCCAAGTGCCAACTGAAGAGCCATATTCACTTTCTTTGATCTACTGAATATATTCATTTTGAGGTAGTCCAGGGCGCTGTTTGCTGTTTTCTTGCTGTCAGGGTTCACTGCAGGCTCAGTTCAGTTAGCTTCTTCATCACGATGTGCAAATGTGGCACTTAAATGCATGGTTTAGCAGTAGACTTGACAGTGTTAGTTTTGTTGCAAAAACAACATGCCCAATCATGAGTGTAAGAATACTATGGGTCCAGTTGCATTCAAAAGAGTCAGTCAGGTAATGTGTTATTAAATGCAACAGACAGAATACTTTTGGATTTTTTTAATATACGCATTAACTGCAGAATGGCTGTTTCGGTTTGAAAGACGCGTCTGCTAAGGAAGGCAGGAGTGGGATATGTAAACCTCTTCCCTCCAAACTTGTATAATTTCGAAATTAAGGGGCTCTCAGGCAAAGGCATGGGACTAGGAGCAGCAGTTCTTCGCTAGCATGGATGCTGAAGCAGCCTAGCAGCAGCTGCGCGCTGACCCCGGCAGGCGCAGACCCGGTCCCAGCGCTCCCGCGGGTGCAGTTCCGGGCGCGGCCAGCGGGGGCGCTGCTGGCTCCCGGCGGGCAGGGCGGGTGCGGTGACGCCCCGCGGCTGCAGGGGGCGCTGTGGGCGGGCTCGGGGAGCGCGCGGCGGTGGCGGCTGGGCCGGACGGGAAGGGACGGCAGAGAGGCCGGGCCTCACAAACCCCGGGGCAGCCGGCCCCCGCCCCCGCAGGACTCTCAGAAGCAGCAAGCTTCTGATCAGCAGGACATTTCAGCAGGCAGGGGTGTGGGGCTACAGGGCAGCAAAAGCTCAGAGCAGTGCTGAAGAAGCAGCAGGGGCGGGGCAGCGGTGGCCCGGCTCTCAGCAGGGCAGAGAGGGGTGAGTTCAAGATCCCAGGCACCCGGGCAGATGGTGAGAGGTCCCTCTTTTGGTGAAGCAGGTGATAATAACGTCTCAGTTCAGTGGCTGCTTTCATGAGCAGAGGCTCACCCCATGGCAGAAAAAGAAGCACTGGGCTGGGCTCCAGCAGTAGCAGCCAATTCCTCTCACTAAGTGGCGGCTCTAACTCATCCAAAGCCAAGAGAGAGAGAGGGAGAGAGAGGGATGGAGAGAGAGAGAGAAAGCAGCTTCCCCAGCCCAATTATTTGTCAGCCCAATTCTCACAGTATCTCTACCCTTGGAGAGAAACATCCAGATAAGAGAAGTGCAACCAGATTACCTCCTCCTCTGAGCTTGGCCACTTCTTTCGGGCTTTTGAAGTACCCAGGCATTACTGTTTCCTAGCAATTATGGGGAAAAAAATCCGTAAGTAAAAAGGAACAAAAGGAACAGAACCTAACCCCCAACAATAGCTGTATCTATCACTAACAATATTAATGCAATCACAAAATTAATTTCCCAGATGAAAACACTTGATGTAGATGCGGATAAAAGACTTAGTGAAATATCTCCCTTCTAGGGAGAGCAAAGAGGACAAACCCATCAATCTGTCCCTACAAATTCCCCCAGTTAGGTACACTCTGGGTGTAACTGTGGTCAAAATTTTTGTTCTTCATGGTCACATTCTATGGAATATGTATGATGTCTATTTTGGTAGCAGTTATACAAAACATTCCTTGATATAAACAGAAATAACAGGACCACACAGTTTTCATCCCACTTCATGCTCCCCTCTGATGCCCTGACACCACAAACCACTTATCTCTATCTGGTTTCAGTGTTCATTCAGATGACCATGGGCCCCATCATATTTGAGCTTTTCTTTTCTTCCCAGCTTCATGCTTCCAACAGTTGGACTGATCTAAAGATCTTTTCCAACTGAAAAGCAAATTATTCTAGGATCCAAGGTCCTAGGATCCTGCAGAGTTACTGCCAGGGCTGACAGTGATGCAGTATTTTACATCTTTTCATTTCATGGGACAATCACTTTAGTCCTCCCACATGTGCACCTCTTCTTTTTTATTTTATGAACTGTACCCCTATCACTCTCTTGATCAAAACTTGATTAAGGGTATTTCACTTTGTCATCTAGGCCATCAATAAGGATACTAAACAGAACAGGTTCAGGATAGACCCAGAGAGCTTTCAACCTCAACAAAGATTCTAACTCATTAACCTCTATACCGATTAAGCCAATTTTTCACCTAGATGGTAGGCCAACCACCATTTTGACATGCCATGCTGCTTACCAGGATTCTACAGGAGACTTGATCAAAACGCCTGCAAAAGTCAAGATTCAGCTCCTACAAGGTAGAAAACAGCTCCCTCTCGTCCACTTACATGCCTTATTCCTGATAAATTCAAGCTGGTCATTTTCAGAAGCCTTCTTTTCATGCATCCAGAAATGGCTTCCAAGACCACTTATTCTATAATTTGCCCAGACACAAGAGTGAAACTGTTCAGCCTGTAGATCCCTGGAATGTTTCTCTTGCAGGTTTTGAAGCTGGTTGCTATATTTCCCCTTCTCCAACCATAACAGATTTTTTAAGTTTTTCAAAGACAGCCAAGAGCAGTAAGTTCTCAGCATTCTCAGATGCATTCTCTTTGGTCTATTCTTGTATGAGGCAAGGTTTATTGAAAATTCCTTGACTTGAATTACAATCTGTCCCTACTTCCAGATTTTGTACAGACATTTTTGCAATCTCAATCATATGTTCTCTGTTTAGCCACACCAGTCTCTTGATATGCCCAGGTGTTTCCCTGAATGTTGAAATCAACCTGTCTTGAAGGTGGAGGATGTTGTCCTATGTAACTGAATTTCTTTGTCCTTCACAGCTCTATCGCAGTTTCCTGAAGAGCTATTTTGTCTTTCCCCTGGTGTCCAGGGATCTGCTCTTCAAACTTGATTTCTTCACTCCTGTCAGGACCATGAAATCCATTATTACTTGTTTCTTACAGCCATAGCTGCCACTGACCATAATTTTCACTACCAGTTCCCTCATTCATGAGTCACACCATTCACAAGCATCAGAACAAACTGTCCCAACTAGAATCTGAGTTAAGAAGTACACACCATAAATAAGTGCATCCCTTAAAAATGTTTTGGGCACTGTGCTACAAATACTTTTTTTATCTACCTTAGTTGTGACCTACTTTGAACCTTTGTCTTGGTTTGACACAGCTTGGCTTTTGGTAGCAGGAGATGCCACAGGGCTAGCTTCTCTGAGAGGCTTCTAGAACCTTCCACCATGTCTGATAGAGCCAATCTCTGATGGCTCTGAAGATGGACATACTGCTGGCCGAATTAGAGAGGTTGGTAACACCTCTGTGATAGCATATTTAAGAAAAAAATTAAAACAGTGCAAGTTCAATTTTCCCCAGGGGTAGGCACCACAGTTGCTGCTGCAGCCGCCACCATGCCAGACTGGCCCACAGCAATGTGCCACCATGGCCACTGCCATCTCAGCACAGCCTGCAGTGAGCCTTACTTGCCTGGCTCCCCTAGCCAACTACCCGAAGACAGCTGCACCACATGCAGAAGGACAAAGCGAGTGGCAGTTTTCCCTTCCCAGCGCTCTACATGAAGAGAGACGTTAAATAGCACCAGCACCATGGCAGCCATCACTGCCCACGTTGATAGTAAAAGGGTTTTAAAATCATGGGGATTTAGGGTTAAAAGGAAAATTAAGCCTAGTAGGCCCTGAAAAAAATAAATACCCTAGGTACATGAAGGCCTTGTACCTTGCTAGAACTGCACTGTAGCTAGTACATGATAAATTATACAATTGTTAGATGTGATGATTGTTTAGTAATTAAATATAATTACTGTATAATCATAAGAATAATCATAAGAAACTGTGGTCAGGGGCCTAAGAAAGATCATGAGAAACTCGTGCTTAAATAAAGTTAATGTATACAATAGAACAATATAAGTTTAATAATTAATATGTAAGTTATATAATGATAGAATATAAAATATGTTCGGCTCGAAAGCCATGTCAGAGTCAGATTTGGGTCTGTACCCCTATTTCCCAGAGCTCTCAATAAAAGCACCTGCATATAATCATATCCTGTGATTATGTGTGTTCCTGAACGCTAACAACATGATGGTGGTGGGGTCACCTGGCTGTCAGTGGAAGCATGATGAGCAATTCCCCAACACAGTACCTAGACAAAATCAACCTTTCAGTACTGCAGGATCTTGCAAAAAACTTTGATTTAGTGGACTTGTTGACAATGGTACCTACAAGCAGTAGTTTTTTCTTCTAGTCAGAGGAGAAAGTGAGAACAGGTGAGGGAAAACAACATGGCAGCACCAAGGTCAGGGGAAAAGAAAGAGGCGGAGGAGGTGCTTCAAGTGTTGGGCCCAAGATTTCTCTGCAGGCTGTGATGAGGATATGGTGAAACAAATTATCCCCCTGTAATGCATAAAGTCCATGGAGGATGCAGAGATCCACTCAGAAGCCTGTGGGAAAACTGCTCATGCCAGAGCAGGTAGATGCCAGAAAAAAGTTGTGAACCAGTGGTAGACCTAAATAAAGAGAGACAGCCCCTGCTTCCAGTGATAGAGAGAGAGTACTTCCAAAGATGGAGAGAGAGAGAAGGCTCTTGCTTCCAAACTAGAGCAAGAGCCCTATCTTTAAAAGACTACATCCCATGGGCGAGTGACGCATACTATTGGAACTCAAAATGTCCCTCAGACATTTTTGGAGGTCCCAGGCCCTGGCCAGAAGCATTTGAGACCCAGTTTAACTCAGTTTAAGGTTTAATAAACTAGAAATTGTGATTGTCCAATAAGAAAGTCACAAAAGTTTAGATATTATAGTAGAAGTAGTTACAAAGTAGAGGGAAGAAATTTTTAGTATTGTACAAGGGGGTTTTAACACCTGTACAGGGGGGGTTTTACTTTGTACATGGGGGTTAGAGATTTTAAGATGGAGGAATGTAGGCCGGTCCTGTTCCTCCTCTTTCTTCTTCCTTGCCTCCATGTTCTTGTTGATGTTGGCACTCATGGATTGGTTTAGAATAGAAGAGGACCATTTAATATAGGTAGTAGGTATTGGGGAAAAACTGTAAACATTTATCACGTAATGTACCATATAAAAGATAGCAGCAGCCCAGGGGCGGAGAGAGAAGAAGAAGACAGCAGTCAGAGAGGGTGTCAGGGGCGTGTGTGCCTCTGCCTGAGCTGCTGACCAAATCGCAGTAGCCAGAGCAGACAATCTTTTAGATAGCTTGCAATAAACTGCCTCGAGACCGAACAACAAGAGACTGCTGAGTTTTCTTTGGAAGCACAGGTTGGAGGAGAGACTTTACCACCACACGGAACCCCTGAATCAGGCCTGGGTTCTGACACCACACCACAAAAGTTTTGGGAAGACTGTTTGCCTATGGTACAGATCTCACAGCATAGCAGAAAAAAGACACCTCTCCCTGAGCAAACAGAAAAAACTCAAGTGACAAACTGACTAAAATCCCCACACCCTGTCTCCCTATGCTGTTGGTGGGAAAGAGGGAGGAGAGGAAGGCAAAAAAGTGTTTTAAAGACTTATTTTCCATTTCATTATCATCCTCTGACTCTGTTAATAACATGTTTACTTTATAGCTTTAAATTTGAACCTGTTTTGTTCTCAGAGTATTTTTTTCTCCCAGTCCCTATTTCAAGTAATGAGCCCTTTGTTAATTTTTTTCCTCTTTCCTCTGCCCAGCTTTAGCAAGAGAAAGTAAGCAAACTACTTTCATGAATGCCTGGTGTTTTGGCAAATATCAAACCACAAGAAACTTCATCAGTTTCTCAAAGAAAAAGACAAATATCTTCCTATTAAGTTTTCTGTTAGCATATTCACAAGTGTCCCAAACTTCTCATTCATATCTCACTGCACTTAATTGCAAGCTGTCCCTTATGCCACTTACTTATTGTGCAGTAAACCACATCTTTACCTAGCCTCTTCCTTTGACTTACACTTTACCCTCTGTTCATTGCAGAGTGTTCCTCAGATTTCTCTTTTTTTTTTTTTTTTTTTTTTTTTTTTTGAGAAACCTCATGACAATTTTCCACACTCTTTCTGGGATACATTTAAGATGCCATTCCTAATCTTGTCCTAGGTGTTCTCCTGGACCAGACTTCTTTGGGCATGTTTTTGTTGCTTCAGGAAATCAATATCTTCTTACAGCATTGATATTCTAAAGTCTCCTTTTAGTTGCAGACTTGCCATATATCACAAAATCTGGGCTTCTCCCAGGCTCAAAAATACTTCATACAATTTTTTCCCTGTTAACTTTAACAACTAAAATTTTGTATTCTCCAGTGTAATCTTTTCAAAGACTTTCTTACTCTCACATCTTAATTTCCAAATTTAACTTAAACCCTAACTGAACCCTAAGTCAAAATTTCCACAGGATTCTAAACACATTTAAATGATTTGTTCTTTTTGGTGAGAAATCTAAAAATGGTTTATCTAGATTTCTTCAGATAGGTTTTCCTTTTCAACTAGTGGTTTTGCTTCAACTAGGTATTTATTGTCAGTCCGAGAGACAGAGTCACTTTATTGCCAAAATGTCCAACATCAAATTTGTCAATATTTTTTGTTATCACTTTTTGTGACTTTCTTATTGGACAATCACAATTTCTAGTTTATTAAACCTTAAACTGAGTTTAGTGGCAGTGCTAAATTTTTACTAAACTTTCAGTATTCTGAACTCATTTTTGGTCTTGTCTGAAATTTGTTGAACTTTCTTTTTTGTAGGTTCTGATTTACACATGTGAATGTGAATTCTTGGTTTAGGCTGAACTTCTTAACTCCCTAGCTTATTCTATTCCTCAGTTTATCTTTGAAAAAGTCAGTAATCATGGCTCTAAATATACCTTGGAATTGTCTACCAATTTCAGTATGGTCTGAATGTCTCAAATGCCACAGCATCAGTATATCTAAGTCATAGTCCTTATCATTTCCCTAGACAAAATGATAATCAAATATCATTCCTAATGTGGAAAGAACCCCCAGTGTTCTAACAACTGGAGTCCACTTCTTAAAAGTTGATTTTTAGTGTAAAAAACTTCTGAATACTAAAGGTAAATCATAAGCCTTGTTTTCAGTGAACCTCAGTAATACCATCTTGGACATTACTCATCTTTTTCTGACAATGAATTTCTTTCTGTAATCTGCTTTCTTACATCATTTTGCTGTCAGTTCACACCTTCCACTTTATTAAACCCTAATTCTAACCATAGGCTTCCACCAGCTTCAGTGGTGCTCCCCAAGGTCACTGTCAATTTTCACTGCTAAGAAAGCCAATAGTTAGGTTTCTAAATTTAATTACAATCTGTTTTAAGACAACTCTGGAATCTGCTTTCAAACAATTTTCATTATTATTATTATTATTATTATTATTATTATTATTATTAGGTAGTTTACTACTATTTATTTTCCGGCTACCTAATGGAAAATGCACATGGGTCTGTCTCTAGGTAAGTTAAGTTTTCTGTCTTAGAGTAACTTCATGTCTCACATCAAAGGGCACTTTTACATCTTAACAGACAGGATGGTTGCTCAGTCCCTAAACTGAACATGGGTCAGCAGCGCCCTGGCAGCCAGGAGAGACAACCATGTCCTGTGGGGCATGAGGCACAGCATGGCCAGCCGGGCATAGGAGGGGATTGTTCTGCTCTGCGGCAGCCTCACCTCGACTGCTGGGCGCAGTTCTGAGTGCTACAGTATAAGAGAGATATAAAGCTATTGGACAGTGTCCAAAGGAGGGAAAAAAAGATGGTGAAGGGCTTTGAGGGGAAGCTGTATGAGCAGTGGCTAAAGGTCTCTTGGTCTGTTCAGCCTGGAGAAGAGGAGCCTGTGGGGAGACCTCTTTGCATTTACAACTTCCTCGTGAGGGAAAGGGGAGGGACAGGCACTGATCTCTTCTCTGTAGTGACAGTGACAGAATGCGAGGGAGTGGCCTGAAATTGTGTCAGGAGAGGTTTAGGTTGGGCATCAGGAGAAGGCTTTTCACCCACAGGGTGTTTGGGCACAAGAACAGGCTCCCCTTGGCAGTGGTCACAGCACCAGCCTGACAGTGTTCAAGAAGCATTTGGACAATGCTCTGGGGCAGCAGGTATGACTCTTTGGGCTGTCCTGTGCAGGGCCAGCTGCTGAACTTGATGGTCCTGGTGAATACCTTCCAACTCAGCATGATTCCATGATTGCATGTACCCTAAAACACAGATTTGAAATAGTATGATAAAATCCTATGAAATTCCTAATTTTTTCACTGAAAACCTGGTTGGCAGTGCCTGAAGATAGCATTATTTATTTATTTGCTTACTTAATTATTTACTTTAATCTACCAGCTCTGTACTTAATCAAATCTAGGAATCACTGCAAATTCAGGAGAGGAAACCTCCCCAGACAGACAGAAACATGAAACTACCTGATCAGCACTTTTAGGACTAAACTCTCACGTAAGCTTTCTAGTTCATAAACTCTCACAGCTGCAAGACCTAAATGCTCTTAAACTATCCATAGTCCCATGATAGCAGACAATAATGAGTGCATAAAAAAGCTAAAACAATCATTTGATCAAACTGTTGTCCTGAATTTCAGCACTAAATGTAATGCAGAAACCACTGCAACTCATGCTCTAAATTAATGCAGGTGGCTTATTAAAAGAACAGAATAATAAGTCAGTCTCTTACTAGCAATTCTGTACATTTTTTCCTACACCAGTAATAGATCTACAGCTTTTTGTGAATGGTTTAGGATTGCCTAGAGACGACAGAAGTAAAAAACTGAAACAGACACATAGGTTTTAAAATAGAAATAATAGGTTTCTGACAATAAAATTCATACTTTAGGATTCTGCAACCCCTTCCAGCTTATTTTTTGCTCAGATGTGCTGTGGCACAGCTAAATCCAACCTTCATTAACACAGAGATCACCGTATCTGGCTTCAGTGTCCTTGAAAGTGAGCTAGAAGTACAACACGAAGTTAGAAATTAGAAGTATGACATCTCAGGCTTAGAAATACAGTTTGCACTTATATTTTATTTCTTTCTGAGTCTTTCAGTATAAAGGTGAGAAATAATTTCCTAGTAGATCTAGGCTTATGATTCCATATCTTTATCTTGAGCTACCCTATCTTACTCTACTCAGCTTCTCATTCTATGGATTAAAACCATTCTGATGAGTGACTCATAAAAGTGATCTAAGAGTCAGAATTATAACTCAAAAGAAAATATTCAACATATTTCATCAATTAATCCTAAAATTTAGCAATATAAGACCATTATAAGTAGTTACTTCAAACAGTTTTCAAACTAATTACTTTCCATAATTTAAGCATTCATAAAAAAGAAGAATGATTTAATATATCCACCTGGTTTTCAAATCAATTGTTTATTACAATCTGTTCTTCCATCTCCATTTGACCTTCAGTTTGCAAGAGTCAGTATTCCTGTACCACTGTGATGTCACTGTGGTACAGAAATTGAATTACTACAATTATCTGTATGCATTGAAAAGGCATAATTATATGCCTTATAAGCATACTCATTATATACATATAAGCATAAGTATGCAAAAGGCACACTCTTATATGACTGCAAAGAGTATGAAGTCATCACATGAATGATTGCATTCAATTTTCATATCTATTCAGGCTGCTAAGCAATATTCTGAAAAACAAATTTTAAATTTCGAGATACAAAATTACTACACAGCACACAATGATAGAAGAGCTCTGAGATCCCAGTGAGAGAAAGGTAGTTAATATAGAATATAAGAAAAGTGAATATAGTAGGCAAGTGGCATTTGAGATGGAACAGGAATGGCTAGTCTTGTCCCATAAAACATCACAAATTTTAAGTTACTTTAAGTTTTACTTTGTAGATGGCCAAGTTTTCTACTTCTGTATGATCTGTTGTGGCATGGGGATTGTTGATTTTTTTAAATACTTACTTATCTGCCTTCCTACAATTTTTTTGCATTTGCAAATCCTCAAACAAACACAGATGGCACTCTGAGCCACATGAATAGAGAGAGAGGAAACTTAACTCCATGGGTTGGTGCAAAAAGAAATGGCACATGGGAATAAGAAGGTTTCTGAATCACAAAAAGCATTCACATTTGAAAGTCAAGGAAATCAAATATTTCATCATGTTGTATTCTATATAAAAGGTGGATCTGAATACACAGTAACCCTGCACTCAAACTTCTGTTCAGTGGAAAAGGAAAACGGATGGGGATAGTTTTCTGGCTGTTAGCCATATTGCATTGAAATTCTGAAAGAAGTTCTATGTTGAGCCAAGAAATAACATGCAATGAATTCAAAGTATTCTACTTTATGAAGAAAGGGCTAGAATGTGTTCTTACAGTGAATACTGGTTTTCTTAATTTCTTATTTTTTTCTCACTCTGCAGGATGGAAAGATCTTGTATCTTAATCAGGCAAAAATTCTGGAAACTTCCTTCAAAGACTGATATTACAAACTTGGAAAAAATCCAAGTGTCACTTTAAAGTATGCAATTGTCACTTTAAAGTATGCAATTATGAAATGAAGTTGTGGTGTCTGAAGCCTATGCCAAGCTAACTTACTGGCATTCTTGCACTCAGAATCTTTGTCAAGGAAAGAGTCAATTGATATGAAACAGGAAAGAAATCTCAGAAAGTTATTTGGTACTTTCCTATTATGTATCTGAACTTCCATAAAGATGTTAAAAATAAACCTTTATTTTTTTCCTTTACTGTGCTGCTGGGCCAGCTCCTGTGATGAAATACAGAATTCTTACTTTCTGCTTCTGCCAGTCAGCCAAGCTCCTCTTGCTGGTATCTTAGTGATCTGCTGGCCATGAGCAAGAGAGCAAGAGAGCAAGAGCAGCTTCCAGTCTCAATGAACTCTCAGAGAGAAGCTCAGGGCCTTACAGAGGACTTGAAATTGAGCTATCATTAATTTGAAATATTTTTATGTGTTTTGTGCTATTCTGCTTTCAAAAGTTTTTTCCTGCTTTCCCTTTGGCTCAGTCAGCTCCCTTTGAAATTCATTACAGAGAACAAAAGAGTGAAACTAAGCATAACTACGCTAAATCATCCCACCAGTAGAACATTCAGAGATGAATTGGTCTCAATTAGTGCCTTGCACATTTCTGTACTGCCCAAGTGCTCTCGGCCTTTCTTTTCTTTCTAAGGAGATGTGGAAAAACCGCATTAGAGAGTACTATCGCTAGCAATAATTGTTACTACTAATTCAAGCCATTTTCATTAAGTACTCAGCTTTGGCAGAACATGGCTATACTAATCTCATATTCCAAAATAATGGAACTCAGAAGTAATTAAAAACGCATATTTATTTTTAGTCCCATTATTCCCATTAATCACTGTAGTTAAAGCAAAAAAAAAAAAAAATCTCAACCAGGAAGAGGAAAGGACCAGATCAGAGAATATTTAAAATACTCAGATACTTTGAAATAGCTTCAAGAAGATAAGTATAACCTTAGAATACTAAAAACGGTCTATTAAACTGATAGAATCACTAGAGAGTCAGTCTGAGATCTCCAAGGGGATGAATGAGAATGGAAGAAAACCGCAAATATGCTCTCTTTCTTTAAAAGGAGACAGAACTTAGATAATTAACTTAATTGAAATACCTGTATACATTTGAGAGTAAATTAGCTATTAGTAGGCAAATAAAACAACCAACACTATGAGTTACAGCAGAAGAAGGTTTAATTTGCAAAAAAAAAAAAAAGCTATATGAAGGTAGTTTTCTTACACAACAAAAGAGAAAGTTTAGCCTGGAGAAAAGAAGGCACAGAAGGATCTTAGACATGTACATAAGAACCTCATGAGGGTGGTGAAAGACTTCTCTGTCATGCCCTCTGGCATGACAAGAGGCAACAGGCACAAGTTGAAATATAGCTGAAACATAGGAAACTCTGCTTAGGCAGAAGACATATTTTTGCTATGCAAGTAGTTAAACAGAAAAGTTATGAAGCTTCTGTCCCTGGACACAACCAATCTCATCTGGACATGACCCTGCACAACCTGCTGGCCTTGCTCTGAGAAAGGCTGGGACAGCCCCATCTCCACAGGCACTAGCCCATTTCTGCCTTGCTGTAGTCCTGTGTCCTGATAGAATAAGAAGATATATGAATTTTAGTAAGACTTCTGAGTCTTATTTCACTTTCATAAAGCAAATTAAAGAAAAAGAACATAATAAAAATTATGAAAAATATTCCAACATGAGCACATATTCAGTACTTCCAGACCTAGCAAAAAGTCAGTAAGGTTTTACTGAATCAATGGACATATTTATTTTATGGGATTCTGTGGAAGCTTGGTTCAGGCCCATACCTGCTTCTTATATCACCAATTAAATGAATATGAGACAAGAAGATGCTTTTATTACATATTAAAACATACTGATATAAAAGGTAAATATATCTGTATGCAGTATATTCTATATAAAAATAACTGCATTCTATATTTGCAAGGAAAATAAGTATGGCTGAAAGATTAAGATTCTTCCAACATCTCAAAAGATATTGACAACTTAGAGAAACAACATAAACCAAAGATTTAATTCATTTTATTTAATCCCTTAGAGAAGAGCAAACCGTTTGGTAAGCAATTCTTCTGAAGAGAAACTGTTAAAATATATATATCTGTAAGATGAACGCCAGTTAACAGACCTGCTCTCAGGTAATGTAAATATTAAGTGGAATGTATAAATAGGAGGACAGAACATAAGATAAGTTAATTAACTCTCCCACTCTGCTCCAAATTGGTAGCACTTAACCTAAAGCATTACAGTCATTGATTTTGAAAAGAAAAAAACCTTTTCCTCTTTAATTTCCATGACACCTTGATTAACAGGGTCACCATGATTATTTGCTTTCTTTGTAATGCAAACATAAAAAGGATGAACTCACCACCAAAGAATTAATATTCAAGCAATTCTTTCCCAGAATCTACAGTAATGAAAATGTAAGACTTCTAATATTGTCTTTAATGTCCATGTTTTAAGCCTCTACAAGAATAATGGATTTTGTTTAATAAGATGTATGTCATTGCTCTTAGAATGATTCTATGTGGATAGGGCTTCAGGGACTTTATATTCAGTAATAATTTATTCCTAATATGTTTTGCATGAAAACATGATAGATTTCATGAAAAAAAAAAAAGATAAAAACTGCTTTCTGGAATGTAGGAAAAATAGACATTCTAACTGAAAAGAAAAAAATAATTTTAAAGTAATACATAATTCACTGACAGGTGGTTTTTTGAGAGGTGTTTTACACCACTGATAGGATTGTTCAACTGCTAATAACAGTGGAAAAATTGAATCTTTTTACACATTTTGGCTCAGTTGTCCCAATCTAAGCTAAGAAATCATTCACTTCTGATCACATACTGAAGCATTGAAAATTTTTGAGTTTAAAATTTACTAGGTTTCTTTTTCAAGAATAGTTACAGGGATTAGAAAACTCTAATTGATGCTTACCCAGTTGATAGGTATTTCCTATGCATATATTTACCTAGACCACTTTAAAATTAGGCAAACCCTTTCACTGAACAAATTATGCTTGCTGTTCTTTGTGATTCACCCTTAAATCCAACACTCAAAGAGAGAAATCAAAGATTTTTTAAATGTGACATCCAAAAAACCCAACAAACCAAAGTAAATTAACACCCCACCAAAAAATGAAACAAAATACCAAAACCTGCTCTGCATTTTTTCTCTATTCTCATTTTTAAAGTATTGTTTTATATTAATTGAATTGCAAGACTCTAGAATTCTTGTAAAGAATAGTTTACAAGATATAAAATATATAAATAAATATATAAAATATATATAAATATATATATAAAAATATGGCAATATAGTTTAGTCTTACGGATAAGTAAAGATAGGATTGCTTTCATCTTTTTCTTCTCTGAAGTCTTACTTGTGGGAATTTAAAATGCACTGATGCAGTGTCAATAGAAATTAGAAATATCTAATAAAATGGTCTTTGTGAGTACAGACCAGCTGCTGGAGCTCTGTAATATAATCAGAATCAGCAAGGATGTGGAATAAAGCAGCTGTGCCTTTCAGTTGTTTTACTCAGCTATTGCTGTTAACATCTATAACAGAGGAAACAAGCACAGGCACCATTTGAAATTTTGCAACACAACTATTCGCTTGATTTTCTCTTCCCTTTCTCTGAAACTGCTCCATGTGTCTCCTGGAAAGATGGGGGTAGGGCATATTCTATTTTGTTGCTTCTATTCTGCACTTATCTTCTGATTCACACAAATAGAGGATACATCAATCATTTTCTTCCTTATAGTAAGGTAAAACAGACTGATTTGTAATATTCAATCAGTCTGTGTGCATTTCTACATTGCACAGGGAGCTGTTTTGGATCCCAGAAGGCATAGTTCCATCTAAAAGTTGAAATGAGTTGCCAGAAAAAGGAAGAATATTGTGATGCTTTTAACCTAAAAATCCAATCAACAGCTAAAGAACTAGAAACAAATGTTCTATAAACAATAACAGGAAATTTGTACTTGAGAAAAAAATCTGAAGGGCCTCTTTGTAAGGACACTAATCATTCCTAGTGATAAAAAGAGCCATCTGAGAACAGGCACTGGAAAGGCTGTCCATGAAATGATTCTGAATGCTAATGAGCATCACTTTACATAGAGGACAGTGCTGAACTTCAGAAATGAAGCAAATGATTCCTCTCCATTGCTGCTGAAAAATATTTCAGCCATAAGACCTGATTAAGTACTAATTGCTGCCTGGCAATGAATGCTTTCTGTGGCATCTTGAAATGAAAATGAGGATGTTTAACCAACCAAGAAATTCACTAGCTTGGCAATGACCTGTTCAGAGAATCGGATGGACATTTAGTGATACATTCAACTGTTTTCATGCTGCAATACTTTTTTTATTCTTGTCATTTTAAAGAAAATATTATGTAACAGAACACCCATTCTCTGTTTGCTTAGAATTTTCATAGAGTAAATGGCTTTTCAATTTAGCTTATTATTTGATTGCATATTCTGACATATGTAGCATGATAAGAGTCAATATGGCTTGAATAAAAAAAAATACTAATAAAGTACTTTTTGAAGGTGAACCTATTAAAAATGCCATCAGACAAGTGGACCCAAGTAACATTTAATCTCAAAATATGAGATCTTTAATGAGTAGGTTAAATTACCTGCTGTAGATAATTCATCTGACAAGTGCAGTTTAGTTCTTTGTTCATAAATCATTCATGAATCCACCCCAATTATATATACATAAGTTGGGAAAGATTCATGAGTGATTCTAAATAGATGTTAACCATCCATGGGCATATCCCAAACAGATTATGCAAACAAATTTTGGCTGCCGAGTCGTTCACATAATGGTGCCTCCATCTGTTCCAGGCATTTCAGTTGGTTACATGGAATATGGGGCTATTGTTTCTGCTTTCCCACAAGAGGACAAGGAACCAATGCAAGCCAATAAAAGAACAGAGAGAACAGCAAATATTTTTGCTCATTGCAAAATAACCTGCTTCCACCACCCACCCACTTTAATGTAAGAAACTGTAGTTCTTTGAACATTTAAGTATGCGCTCCTAAAATCAAGAAAAAATACCTTTATCTAAACATTGTGGAAGAATGAGAACTCTTAGATAGAGAGTTATAAAAATCTGAACCTTTTGTACAACAATAATAGGTGTATAGGCTGTCCAAACCAATAAATTTCTGTGCAGTAATTTTCATTATTTTATTTTCAACCTTCATAATAGCTCCAAATTTCACTGCTTGGTCATCCCTTTCCTTATAGCTGTGAAGAAAAATATTTCATGACACTCTGTTATGTGTTGTTTTGTAAAAATCCTGCCTTTCTGCCTTGGGGGAAAAAATACATAGCAAAATGCACATGGCAAAAACAGATACTTGTTTTTTAAATTTCTAACAAGCGAGTATAGACAAGTGGATTTCTTACTTCTTTAAAGTATATTCTTCTTTGGATCCTGAAGTTTTAATATTAATGTGCTTCAATTTCTAATTTCTATTTTAAGTGCTTCTGAGGCTCAAACACCTTCCCAGGACAGACCTGTGAATAAAAATCTACAGATTTGTCAAAGTTACTCTGAAAAGGATATTTAAAAAAAGAAAATTTGAACATTTTCATTTTGCAGGGAACCCTGACCATTGGTTTCCCATCTACTGCTGACATTGCAGCTGGTCACTTTTATCTAAGGTAAACTAGAGACAATATACAGAGAAATTGCATTGGTTTTAAAACACATAAGCAGCTGCAGACAACCTGGGCACAAAGATATTTCATAGATTACTATCATAACTGTAATTATTCAAACTCATATAGTTTCACTGACATGTAATGATGGAGATAAATGTGTATGAAACTAAATGGTCAGCCCCATATTGTTGTAAAATCTTCTTTGATTGTTTTCTAACCTTGATCAGGCATGGTTGTTCCTGGCTTGATCTGGGGTGGGCTCTTCTCCCACCCACAGAGAGAGACTGGAGGAGGTAGCTCCTTCCAAAGCTCCTCCAATTCCCTGATGTTGATTACTGTGTGCTATTACTACTCTCCAGGAATTAGTAACCATGCTTTCAGCTAAGAGACAATAAGTCATTGTGGAAGCACATTTCACTACAATAAAATAGACCCATGTAAAGTGTAGCTGAGTGCAGTTTAAGCAAACCTGTTCCACTCTGCTCTAAAATAGACTTAGAAATGCTCATGTAATCAGATATCAGTCCCCATAGCTGAGGCTCCAACAATTTCAAACAACTGAAGAGTATTAATGACTAGCCATAGGGTAATGACATCTTAAATTGCTACATCTATTTCAACAATGAATGTATGACTGTGCCCTAAGGTTCTCCATTTCAAAAGGACAGATTATCAGAAATTAAGAGTACTGGTTGATAAAGACAGCTGCACTGACAAAAGTATAAAAAATATATAAAATTTATACTCCAGACAAGGGGAAAAACTTCTGTGGAGGGTTTTCAAACCTAATTAGCTAAATAATAATTTCAAAAAGGATATTAAATGCAAGTAGAATTACTATAAAAGTTGACATAAAGGATTGCTCAACAAACACATTTAAGTCATTGGAAAGCACTGAGAATAGCTAAAAGTCAGGTTGCCCCAAAAGGAAAACAGAGTCCAAAAAGGAAATTATAACAGAAATAATTGGGGGAGGGGAGGGGAGGGGAGGGGAGGGGAGGGAAGGGGAGGGGAGGGGATCTTACATTCTGTGTATGTTCAATCAACATGAAATTTAAGCTATGGCAGAACACTTGCTAATTTCATTCTTGACTGGAAGTACTTTTGCACTTAATGTTGCTGACCAGTTCTGGAAGATTAATTAATTTGTAAATGTTACTATCACTTTTCAAGTGTACTAAGGAAATGGAAATAAAAGCAGATTATTATATCTAAGCCAGATCTAAATATTAATGCATACTTGTAACTTTGATATCAGGAATCTAAAATGGATGGAAACAGCTGGAACAAGTTCATATCCCTTATCTGTCGGTATTTGTATTTCAAATGTGATAATAAAGATCAAAATGCTTTCTCATTTGAATATTATTCAGTAGAAAGTCTGACATGAGCCCATGTGCCTAAGTCTGCTTCTAAAGGCCTTTATCACCACTGAAATTCTTTTTCAGAAACATGGGGGATGAATTGCCCTGAAAATTATATTATGCTGCAGGCACAAGAAGCACTGTTTCCACCATATCAGTGATTGAAATGTGTGTCTGATTTGTGTACCTTGCAGGTCTGATTGTCCAATAAGTACATTTCAATATGAGTAAATTTATCTTCATGCAAACAGATTCTGTACTTGCTTCCCTAAAAAGTGTATGTTTGCACTCTTGGAGATGATACACTAATTTTACACGATAAAAATGTTATCATAGATCTCTCAACCATAATTAATGCCCTTTTATTTTATTAAGTTGTGCTAATATTGAGAATAAAGTACTAATCAGTATCAGTGTCCTCTGTTGCATTTTTAGTGCAACAGGTATTCCACTAAAATCTAGCTGTCCCCTCAAGAAAAGGAGTTTCACAGGATACCAAAAAGCACTATAATCTTCCATGGAAGCACATAAAGGAAGAACTTGCTGAAAATAGGAAACAGATAACAATGGTTCTAAAATATCCTTCTAAACATTAAAAAAAAAAAAACCACAAGCAGAAACCAAAAACAAAGAAAACACAAGCAAACAATCAAACAAGAAACAGAGGGGGGAAAAATGAGATGAGTCAAAGTAAGGGAGAAACAAAAAGTCGCTTTCGGTCCTTTACATTTTTGTGCAATCATTAACTGCATAATGATTCTTAGGTAGGAGCAGATTTGTAACCAGACGTTTTTGTCAGAATGGAGATTGAGGTGGGGCACAAGGTTGTGATTTCTACAGACCAGTTGCTACATTTCCAACTCAGGTCATATGAATGGAGATAAGTTTGTTGACCTCCATGCTAATGGCTGCTTGTGCACATCAGGAAACTCATCTAGCTGATAGAAATTACAGTCACTAGCCAAGGGAAAACTAGCAACTGTATTGGCCGGATCTGAATGGGCATGTGAAAGAAGAGATGAAAACTTGTGCATTGTCAACTCACATTATAGCAAAATAACATGAATGTCCCTTTCTATGATGTTTAAATGCAGAGCTATTTATAAAGAAATTGCATAGGAATGTTGTAGGTAGGGAAAAATTCCTAATATTTCAGGGTAAAGTTACATAAAACTTAAGTTTTATGGAGCCATGTTAATGTTCTGTCAGCAGCCTTTCAGCATGGTGTTGGCAAATCCACCACCTATAAGAAAATGTTAGCATAATAGTACACCTCCCATGATATTTATATCAAGTTGATCCTTTCATCTGCATTAGGTTATTCAGACACTTCAGAACAATGCTAGAAGTGTATGTATAGGTCTATAACAGCAGGGCACCTGGAAACACCTGTAACACCAAGGCCTACGACATGAATAAATGCTTAAATATACATACCTCTTAATAATGATTCCAAACTGGTTTAATACTATTCTAGAAGTTAAAATACCTAGCTGTGTTATGCAGTCTGTAGTTGAAACACTCTCATAAGAAATGAAGATTGCAATGGTCTGTAGAATAATTATTAAAATATTTGTTACTAATGGACCAAATTAATTTTGTGAGATCTTTTATTTTTATAAGAATTTTGATAAATGTTTGATAATCACAAAGATATTTGCGAATCCAGCATAAATCCTCTCTACAATCATAGCTTAATTACTACCACTTAGAGTATGTTTTGGTCTGAAAATTCATATTAGATATATTAGAGCTGCAGGCAAATGGTAGCCCTTTAACTAGAACCTGGCATGAGACTGCTCTAAGAACACTGGAAACTACAGGCTTATCATAAGAAAATTCTGAACATAACAGGTAAGGTTGAGAAGCTAACAATTTACAGGCAACGCCAGGAAGGATGGGAAGATCTCCCATGAAAACGGAAAGTTAATGTGCCAGACTCTGGAGGTATCTGGAGGGAAGCACTAGGGACTTCCTAATGGGCTGTCTTGAAAGACCAAAAATATCAGTGCTACTATGTCAGTAAAAACATATAAAACTAAGAATACCTGGATAATGGTGACAGAAATACCAAATTCGGACAGATATATGTGAACTATGACCATTTAAGAATAATTAAGGATTGTTTACTAAGAGGGAGACTAGTGTGTGCAAGGAAGGTACAAGGGAGACGCAAGAAGGCCAGAAAAAAAGGCAGAATAAGATATGCAAATCAGAAGTGCTGTGGAGACTTCCTGCTCTGAGGAGGCTGTGATCTGATTTTAAGACTCCTCCCATGGGACACCTGATAAAACCCCATGGCCCTGGGTCTGCTCTTGCTTCTGCTCTCAAACTCTCTGGGCTTTGCTCAGGCTCCTGGGCGTCCTGCCATCTGCTGCAGCTTATGGACGGTGAAGCCCTGGAGGGTACTTACAGACGGTTATGGACGATTGCATGCAGCGTGTCAATGCCCTAAATCTGTGGTCCCCCCTCCTGTGTACCCCCACGTTTTTCAGTTTCTGTGAAGCTGCCTGTATCTTTCCTTACCCTTTGTTCCTAAGAGTGCAGCAAGGAGTGAAAACAGCCAGGATGGCTCAGATTTGCTACTGTCTTCTCTGTCACTTTCTGCCCCTCTGCCACCCCATCCCCCCTTTTCCTGAAGGAGGACATTAAATAGAGATTTTTGGAGTTCACTTGAGTTAACAAAATGAATTAAGCATTTAAATTTTAGCTTGTAAAATTATGTGTTGAATTTTAACCTTTTACTTAAGAAACCTCTGACATGGCACAAAGGGCATAAAAAAATGCAAATTTCTGAAGCTTCTTCCATAACGAACAATACCAAGTGATACAAAGAACCCAGAGAAAGAGGCTCCTCTGTCTCCAAGCCCATCAAGACTGACAGATGTACTCAGATAAACACCAAAGGACCAAATGCACACGCGCAAAGTAGTAAAGTTCAAAAGTTCAATCAAGAGGAAGATCACAATCTTCAGCTTCAAGAGACCACTGAGAGACCCCATACGACCACCACAGCAAATCACGCATGTCCAGAAGGTCATGGACCTATTTCACATGAGAGGTGGGGACAGGGGTTGAGTATGCATGAAAGGTTGTGCAATGTATTGCATATAGAACACCTGTGTGAATAAAGGTGTGAGTAAGACCAAGGCTCAGAGCACAAGTTTTTGAAGAGATAGATATCTCACTTGTGCCGGGCTGACATACTACCCACTTCATAAGTACCTCAGGTTGTGGAGTATATTTATTCCATATATCGCTTCAGACAGGGTTGGAAACCATCCAGAGCTGACGCGGGAGTGCTGCCGTCCTCTCGCCGCCCTGTGTCATCTTTCACCCCCGTCTCTTTCCATATCCCCCGTTCCCTGCCTGGGAAGGCACTGGCCACGCTGTCCCTGGTGCTCCCTCTCAAAATGGTGCGACCACGCGGTTTTGAGATCTCTTTCCCGCTGCGTCCTTCTTTCCCAATCCCGTGCCTGCCCTTCCCCCTGGCCGGCCTTCCCCTTCCTGCCGCGGCCGCAGCGGCTCCGGCCCGGCCCCGGGGCTGCGAGAGGCGGAGCGGGGCTGGCGAGCCCGGACCGGGCCCGGCGCCGCTCTGCCTGCGGGACACGCGAGGCGGAGGCGGCGCAGTGAAGCGGGGCAGCCTCGGAAAGGGCAGAGCCCTGCTGTGTGCTGCAAGTTGGCCCACTTGCTTCACCGTCATCATCATCAGAATCCAGCAGAGAAACACCTACAACACCAGTACCAAAGCTGAGATCAAACACTAAGGACTGTGCCCCTCCTGAAAGAGGAGACCAAGAACAGCACCCCTTCTGCTGAGAAGATAAAAACCAAAGGAGATTTAACTAATAACCCGCTAAACAAAAATGTATTCATTTAGTTCAGCATCATAATTTCTGTTATTTTATTGTCACGTCTCGTCCCCAGTTCGCAAGAGCAGATCTGCCAGCCCCGGCTAGCTCTCCACGGGGCGATAGGGCAGCAAGAGGCGCTCTCTGCTGAGCTTTGCAGGGCTTTAGAGAGTGCTTTCGTGGGTCCAGGGACACTGCTGATCCCACCGGCAAGGAAGGAGTCGACACTCTTCTGGGGGCAGGTCCAAGATTTATGTGACTCCGAGGATGGCCCCGGAATCCAACTGCACTCGAAGAAGTCCAACAGAAGAGAATGAGTCTCAAACAGGCCCTGATATAGGGAGGGCGGAAACCCAATCAGCCAACGGGAGAAGACATGGAGTGGTCCTCCGAGGGAAGGACAACCGGGGTGTCCACTCAGGAGGGAGGAGGGGAGGGACCCCCGGCCATTGTCCAGTCACCCAGCGACCCTGGCAGAAGCCTCCAGACAAAGAGGGAGGGTGGACAAGTCATCCGGGAGGCGTCAGGGGCATGAGTCAGGGTTTTTGGGATTGATGGGACACACAGGTACTGATGGGAAAACCGGGGATGAACCAAAAGGGCACAGGGGTCTACAGAGGGACAAACCATTTTGAACATACATACAGTGGAACCTAAAAACACAACTCTACATTGTATTCCCTGTAATTATGTCTCAAATGCTTTTCTGTTATTGTTAATTCACCTTAATAATGTTCATTTTAGTTTTGTAAACCATTAACTCATATTCCCAAGAATCCCCTTGTTTTAACCAATTTATAAATGGGGGAAATGTGGCGCCTTCCCATTCTGAGGAGGCTGTTATCTGATTTTACAATTCTTCCCCATGGGACACCTGACAAAACCCCATGGTCCTGGGTCTGCTCGCTCTCTGCTCTCGGGCGCTCTGGGTTTTGCTTAGGCTCCCAGGCCTCTGCCCCCTGCTCCCCCTGGCACAGGATGGTGGGAGGAAAATAAAATGGACTCTAGTGCTAAACAACAACGAGACTTGTCTTGTCTGTTTTCTCTGCCTTCAGTTGTGGCCGCCCTGGACAGGATCATCACTGCTGCCACAGGCAGCTACAATCAAGCATCTGATCTTGCCATGTTAATGTCCATTACAGCTCTCACAGAACAAGTTCTCCTCCATATATAATAATTATTTCCTAGTTGTTATTTAAAAGACTTCAGTTCTCTGACAGGAAAGCCCAAGCAAATGATATGAGAGGAAGTTATAGAACCATATATCATATCAAACAGTGAAAGACCAAATTTAGACATTCAAAAAATTAATCTGAAATAAATTTTGCTCTTTCAACACATCCTAAATCAAAACAGGTTGTCTCCAGTAAACTGTTATTCTACACTGGACTAATTCTGGGACAAGTAATATTATTATAAGCAATAATGAACTTCAGCTCACTATCATTAGTGTAGGATTCAGTACTAGCAGAAGAGTCTATCCAATTGCATGAAGATTTGAACCAGGACCTAATGCAGAATTGCTTTATCGCAATTCTTATGTAAATATAGCTACTTTGCTCCAGGGTTATATGCTTCTAAAATGAAGACCGTCTGAAACATAGTGGACAAATTTTATGAGTATAACCTTTCACCTCTCTACTTTGGTTTAGAAAGTAAAAGCAATGCAAAAGACAAACTTTATATGTTACTTTGGAATTTTGTTCATACTGGAAAATGATAAAGCTAATGTTCCTCCCAATAAAGGCAACTGTACTCTTTCCAAATGTCAGCATACCTAAGGGAGAGCCAACATCCACCCCAGTTACAGCAGAAGCTCTTTTGAAGCATTGTTACATGCTAATTGCAATATATTTGTCTCTGAAAAAAAAAAAGCAAAAAAAAAAAAAAAAATAAAAAAAGGGATATGGAACTCCAGTTGACAATACCAGGTAGCTCATTGGAGAAATTGAAAGGGTGGTAAGTAACTTAGATTGGCAGTAAAAATTCAGTGCTATAGAAGTGAGTCAAAACAATGAGCCCTTAGGAAAGAAAGTGACTAGTATTTCAAGTGTGCATTCAAACAAACAGAGAGAGGTTCCCATTTTCCACCACCTCTCTCTTTTCCTCTCAAAGACTTCTGAGGGTTTGAGTTTCTTCCACCCAAACACCACCGTCATTTTCTTGGAAAGTTGAAGACGATTATCAAAGAAACATATCTAACCTTTACATATGTCTATGCAGATCTCAAGGGAATGAGCTGTAGCCACACTAACGACAACAAACAGTGGCTATATTTATTACTCTAGAGGAAAAAATGTAGAAGACAGAAAGAAGAATTGCCATGACTGGTCTTTCTGTGCTTGGTAAAATGCATAGGAAATAGGAAAAAAAGGTGCAACAAAGCCCTACCTGTCCAGGAAGATGATGAACTTCAATAACAAAAGAAAAACTAAGGAAAATGGGGGACTGTACTAAATAAAGGGGCTACCCTGGTAATGGAGGATGCAGAGAAGGCAGAGTTACTAAACCACTTATTTGCATCAATCATCACTAACAAGACCAGCCCTCAGGAATTCCCAGACTGGGAGACTAGGGAGACAAAAAGGTGGAAGAATTTCCCTTGGGCAAGGACGACTGGGTTGGGGCCAGGCAAACCAGGCATCCACAAGTCCATGGACCCTGCTGATGGACACGAAACTGGGCTACTCATGGTTGTCTCTGAAAGATCCTGGTGATCAGGAGAGGTGACTGAGGATTGCAGAAAATCAAGTGTCACCTCAGTCATCAAAAAGAGCAAGAAGGAGGACCCAGTGAAACACTGCCCCAACAGCCTCACCTCAATCCCTGGAAATTTGATGGAGCACCTCATTCTGGAGGCCATCTATGCACATGAGAAGCAGGTGATGAGGAGAAGTTAACATGGACTCACTAAACAGAAAACATGCTTATCCAACCTGATTGCCTTTAATAATGAGAGTCCTACATGGTTGGATAAGGGGAAAAAAGTGAGTATTGCCTGCCTTGACTTCAGCAGGGCTTTCCATACTGTCTCTCACTATTTCCACAGAGGAAAACTCAGGAAATGCAAACCGGGTAGGTGTATTTAGAATGGTTGAGAGCTGGCTGAATGTTAGGCAACAAAGAGTCATAATCAGCAGCAGTCTATCTAGAGACCTGTCTCTAGTAGTGGCCCTAAAGGTTCAATACTGAGTTCAGTCTTAATTAGCACAATGATCAATTACTTGGATGAAGGGGCAGATACCTCACTAGCAAGTTCACTGGCAACACAACTGGGAGGATGGTCAGTGTCCCAGAGGGTTGTGCTGCCATCCAGAAGGCAAGCTGGACAGATGGAAAGAGAGGAACCATCTGAAGTTCAAGTGCAAAGTCTAGAAAAATGGGAGGAATAACCCCAGGCACTAGGACAGGCTGGGACTGACCTCCTGGGAAACAGCTCTGTGGAGAGTGGTCTGAGAGTCCTGGTGGAAAATAAGATGTCCATAAGCCAGCAGAGTGTCCTTGTGGCCAAGAAAACCAATGGCATTCTGGGGGACACTAGGAAGATTCTTACAATACACTGCTACAAAAGGTGTTGGCTAACGGGTCCTTAATCTTGTACAGTACACTTCAATAAGTTCTCAACTCCCACAGTAAACTTCTCAAAGGTGCAGGCTCATAAGGCACAAACATCTTTATAAATTCTCTCCTCCCAAAATAGGCTCCAAAACACAATCTGGGGTACAATAGGATAGCTGTGCTTTGACCAGGCAAAGCAAGGTTAAAAACAAAGATTATCACCAGTCCTTAGATCTCATATTGGTATTGCAACATGGATGGTCCAGAGCTGGTGTTGCAAGACAATGAAGACAAAAGAGAAGAGAGTGAGGGGACCCAAACTGTGTTCCTTTATACTTAACCTGGTGTATATCTCTTATGTAAAATAGACTTTTTGTGCTCTTTTGTTTACAGGTCCACAGCCAGCTCTTCTCCAGGAGGTGAGCTGGAAGGTGAGAGGAACTGAGCACAAGCCTCAAGGCAGAGAAGGAAGTTGGTTCAGAACACCAAGCCACCTCTGCAGGGCCCTCCCTTCAAATCACATCTTTCCTGTCCCAACAGTTTGACACAAAACATGTTTAGATCGGGTCCTCTACAGCCACCAAAGGCACAACAGCTGCACTAACAAGAGAATAGTAGACCCAAAAACACAGACTAGCTCAAGTAAAGGACTGAATAGTGGGACTATTTTTGGACCAGTGTTCAAGCCAGCTTGAGAGGAGTTGGATGCTATTTGGATGAATATCATACATTGTGGCATACAGATATTGTTTAATGATTGCAACAATTACATCACTATTACCAGACAAAGAGAGAAAGAAAAGACAACGTTTTCCAAAAATTAATGGAGCTGAGTTCACTAATCCCCTCTTAGATTAGAGACTCCCAAGTATCGAAGGGCTCTGAGAAAAAAAAATGCAAATATTATATTGAAGGCTGAGTCCCAACAAAATTTTCAAACCTGTCCCTATAATAACTTCTAATGCCCTTGCTACAATTTGCATCTGTTCCACTGTGCAGCTCACTACAGAAAAACCTTCCTCTCGAGAACAATCTCATAAGGCAGAAGCAGCTGCTCTTGTTCCTCCTGCTCTCCCTCTTCAATTCTTTGAAGTTGCGTCACTAAATTTCAAATGATAACTTTGCTTTATTACTTCAGCTTTCAGTGGAGTTTAGGGACAAGTTGGTAGCAAAACTTAGACTTACACTGTAATGCATGAGAGGACAGCTTCACGGTCAAGACCAAACCTTACTTCCCTGCAACCTTGTTTACTAACAAAATTAATTTTCCTCTTTGAAACTTAAAATAAACATGTTTTGATTTTTCAGCAATTGACACTGGCAAAATTGAAGGGATGTTGTTTGTACACTGATTTTTCTGTTGAAAAGCCAAACTGCAGATAATTTGGCCTGGTGCCAAGTCTGAGTCTTAATTTCTTCTTTTTCCTGATGTCAATACAGGCAAGATAGCTAACATGCACCAGTGGCTAGTCAAAAATTCGAGTATAAGAAGTATACTGGAAATATAAGAAAGAAAGTCAAAAAGGGGCAGACATCAAAACAGTCATCTTGTCACAGTTTAAACAGTTTGTGTTTATGTCTGCTACCAGTTTTTCCAGCTACTTATCAGCAAGAACAGTGGAGAGTTAATAAATCTATGACTCCAGAAAATAGCAAACATGCAACAAATTAATCCTGTAACACACCACCATTTCTCAGCTTTACAAATCAATAACTGGATTGCAAAACACAACAACCATGGAACAAAGTAACACCAGAACTGTGAAGTTCTAATCTTTTTTTCTAGCAATATATGTTAAGTCAGATCGTTGAGGCTGATGTGCCTAGCCATGGTCTTAAATGAGCCTCCCAAGAGGGTGAAGGGTTTCAGAGCCAAAAAGTAATTATGTATTTGAATAAAAATTAGGAAGATTAACTATGTGAAAGATAACAGGACATGGAAGAGTTCCTTTTTCCAGCTCAGTCACTTCATATTGTAGCGAGTTGTGCACAATGCCTGCATTTGTCCTACCTCTCTTACAGCCTGACTAACCCAACCGCTCTTGACACATTTGGTTGTTTCTCCAGCTCTGTGTTTCAGTCACAGGCTTTTAATTCCTGGTGTAACTTTTTCATTTGTTTTTGCCTGTTGCATCCAGTGCAACAGTGCATCCTCCCAAACATTCTATTTCTGAACAGATTAAATAATTTTTAAAAGAAAGACTCGCTTTTTTTTTACATGATCCCGTGTTACTAAAGTGAAAAACACAGAAAAAAAATTTAAAACAATGATTAATTAAGGCATTGTCAGTCACAATAAAGCAAATCACAGAGGATAGATACAAAGCTTAATAGAGTAATAGGTAAAAATTATCCAGCCAAATTAATAATTAATAAAAATAAATTTTTATTCAGCAATCAAGATGTGGTCCAAGACAGCCACAATCAAAAGGACAGTGCCGAGCCCGAGATTGGTGCTGGGTGAGACATCGGTCCAACTGCTACAGTGTTGGGTCTCCTGTGCTCACACCGACCCTCCTGTTCAAACGGTTTTTATACCGTTTATTCTGCTTGAGGCAGACTTCTTGGTGATCAAGATTTTCTTCCTTTCAGGGTCCCACATATTCAAGGAGTTTCTTTTCTCCACGTGGAGTTGTACAAAACAGTGTCCAGAGAGATTGAGTTACTGGAAATTGGCATTGAGATATATCTTTCCAATGGCTCCAGCTATCTCAATCTTAGATATTTATCGAGCCAATCATTCACTTGGGAGTTCCTTGGATCATCTTGGAGAATGACCCATCTCCAGGCAAGCTATGTTTGTTTGCAAAAGAAATCCTCCTCCCTTTTGTCAACGGTGGTTTCCACATATGTGAGGCAATCCCCTGACTCTGTCTCATGTGCTTAAAAACTTATAAGAATATTTCTCGCCAACACAACATATTTTATATATATTTCTCTTTGTAGGCACAGATTATCCATAACACATATAACAATAGTTTTAGATACAGCCTTTACCTTTTGGTTATAGAGCTTTTGTCAGGTGTATTGACTGGTGTACGGCTCAAAGAATGGTTTGTGCTTTGATTTGCTGCAGTCTGCAGCATTGCCAGGACTGCACATTTAAATTGCCTCTTGACCAGAAATAAAATTTGGGCCAGTATCCAGTCCTCTGTGCAAATCATTCATGCATATAAAGTAACTGCTGAGGAACCTTGCATCCATATTTGCAATCCCTTTCCTGATTTCATTCTTAGCTCCAACAGGAGGCAAGTAATTTTGATTGCACAAGCAGTTTTCTTACTTGTATGCTACAATATATACATAAAGCAAAGTTTCATCTAAAAATGTCCATTCCAAAATTCAAATTCACTGGACATAGACAACCAAAAAGCCAAAAGACTAGGCTACAAAATCTCTCTGGTCATAAAAACAGAGAGAGCCACCTCTTTTTGTCATAGCCTTGCCTGTTTCTGGACTACTTAGACACTGGGAATCAGGATTGAAGAGGGTACGTTTTTGGTAGTGGATGGGCTACAAAGGTGGTTTCTATGAGAAGCTGACAGAAGTTTCCCCCATGTCTAATAGAGTCACTGCCAGATGGCACCAAGGTGGACACACTGACCACCAAGGCCAAGGCCAAGCCATCAGTAAGAGTGGCAGTGCTTGAGGATAACTCTTTTAAGAACAGGTAAAATCTGCTGTGCAGTAGCACCTGGAAGTGAGGACTGAGAGTGTGTTGGAGAAGCTCGCCAGACACCAAAATGAATGGAGAAGGACAGGTGGGAGGTGCTCCATGTGCCAGAGCAGATTCCCCTGCAGCCCATGGTGAAGACCATGGTGAGGCAGGTTGTCTATCTTCAGCTGATGGAGGTCCATGGGGGAGCAGATATCTGCCTGCAGCCTGTGGAGGACCCCACACCTCCACAGGGAAGGGGTAGATGTGCCCAAAGAAGGCTGTGACCATGTGAGAAGCCTGCGCTGAAATAAGATCCTGGCAGGGGCTGTGGCCCTGTGAAGAGATGGACCACACTGGATTGGATTTCCTGGCAGAACTTGGGACCCCATAGAGACTCACACAGGAACAGGCCATTCCTGAGTGACTGAACCCCATGGGATGGATGTCTGCTGGAGCAGGTCATGAAGAATGGCAGCCTGTGGGGAGGGCTCTTGTTGGAGGAGCTCCTGGATGATTGTTTCCTCTGGGAGGGACCTCACATTGGAGGAGAGGAGCAGTGTGGGCAGGAAGGCACAGCAGAGAGAAATGTGTGCTGAACTGTATCCAGCTGCCATTCCTCATCCACCTGTGCCGCTGTGGGAAGAGATAGAGAATTTAAGCATGAACTTGAGCCTGTGACAAAAGAAGGTGTTTTAATGTTCTACTTATTTTTCCCCGTTATCCTACTGTGATTTTATTGGTAATAAATTGAATTTATTTTCCCTAAATCAAGTCTGGTTTGCCCATGATTGTAATTGGTAATTTATCTCCCTACCCTTATCCTGACCTTCAACCATTCATTGTTGTTTCTCTCCCCTTCCACTTGAGAGGGGAGTGACAGGGTGACTTTGTTAGGCACCTATTGTCCAGTCAATTTCAACCACCACAGGGTGACCAAAGAGATCACATTCATGTACTGATATAGTAATGAACACAGTCTGACAGGAAGTCCACAAAGAAATGCATGCTTTGGAAATCTAAAGAGAGAAAATGGGCCATTTTGCTGTGGCAGTCCAGCTGGACCAGCCTCATACCTCATCTGCCTGTAATCAAAACGCCACACTCAGAAATAAACTTATCAAAACTCTCTGATTATTCACTCAAGTATTTGGGTAAAGGTTTCCCAAATGCTTTATTTGTAGGAGAAACAGATCTAAAGCACACACAGCTCCTCTGAGCTCTTATGTCACAGCTTCTCATCAAAATTCATTCTCAGCATTTCAAGATCAGAATCTGATTTTTCCATGTAACACAGAAGATCATTTGCTCACTGTGGAAAGTGGTCAAGAAAGACATTTTATCAAACTTCTTTTTCTATCAGATCTCAGAGAAGATTTTTAAGAACTTATGGTTCTTTTCTCTGTGAAGAAAAACAGTTGCTGCTGAGGTGCAGCCTCTCAAGAGAGCAAGAACATTCCAACCAACCAAGAACAGAAATTGAGAGTGGACAAAATGAGATATCTCAAGCAATTAATACACTTATCCCTTGAGCAGAACTACAGTCTTTAATGACTACAAGTTGCTAAGATAATAGGTCTGGACAAAAACAATAATGAAAAAGAAAACATTTACAAAAAATTGATGCATTGCAAAGCTCTGCAGGGTTACAGACACAGCAGTAGCATAGACAAATTGCAGAGACAAGTCAGCCTTTGGAATCTTTTCTGTTTGAGTAGCTATTAATTGTGACTTGGTGCACTATATATGTGTAATGATCTGTTTGCTACTACCCAATATAAAGCACTCATTTTCCCTTATGTTTCCAAAAAAATACTTATAATTTACCAAGCATCTGTGATGAGTACTTATTAATTTTAATCACAGAAACCTCATATTTCCAGAGAAAGAGGTGATCCATAAATATAAAACTAAATATATTGCTGAAAACAGTAAATATAGTATTTAAGTATCATCAATTGCTATAAGTAACCGTCAAGGGCTAACTGCTACTACTAAAAATCTCATGCAAAATAGAAAAGATTACGTTTTGCTGCTAAATAATTTAATTTATTAAAGTTATACTTCTGCACTCTACTTAGAAGAGGGTCAAATATATGCAATCATTGCTTTGCACAGTGGAAGCTAGGTAACTATAGTACCTCCAGGCCACAGAATCAGAATAAATAACACAGCTAAAAATTATACTCTATATAAAGCTTGAAAATGTGCAGTTTCAAGCAGTATAGAATGATCAGTTTCACTGAATGTTTTAACAATGACACTCTTTGTAAAGAAAGTATCATAAGATACTATTAGTTCTCACTGGTTCAAGAGAACAGCAAAAATAACAATATCAGCAGCCTCTGATTGTTTTATTTTTAGTAAAAAATTTCAGCTAAAACAAAAGTCTGTAAGCCTATATGAACTTTATCCTGCTTTTTCTACTAGAGTTTGAAACAAAACACCATCAACACTGTGAACAATGTTTCCATCTACCATGTTACTAGAAATACTATGTAAACACTCAGGTGTGCCACTTAGCGGAAAGAAGATGAGTCCTAACCATGAGATTTTATTTCAAAAGTTCAATTACACATGCAGTCAAAATTCTAGCAGTCAATTTTTTCATCAGATACCGTGTTACATTGTTATGGAAAGACTTGTGTGTCCTCCCAGTCAAATTGCTTTTCATGTAAAATTCATATATTTTGTGTGACAGGAGAAACCAGATGGAAATGAGGAGATAAATGGAAGTTTGTCCACAATACTGTAAACATATGACACAAAAGATATCATCTGGAATAAAGAAGAGATTGAAAGACAACAACCAGATGGAACACACTGATGAAATGTAAAACACTTCCACCTCTGTGTCATTGGTTCAAAGGCAGCCACAGGACCTGTGACTCCAGAAGGTAAAAGCAATGACTCATTTTTATTTACAGCATATCTGGAATGTCTATAAATTTATCTCACATTCTGGATTTCATTATTCTATTCCTGTTGTGATTTTCAAACCTCCAAGGAACTGTCGGTACCAAACTACTTTTCTTCTACAGAGAGCACTTCCAAGCCACCACTGCAAACACCAATTCTTGTTCTTATTTACACGGTCTTTTAAAGACATTCACAAAAGCTTTTTTTCTAGCTATATTTCTGTTGGGGGGGTTAAGAATCAATAGATCCACAACATCTGACTAGATGCCAGTGCAAATTCCTTTTCCATACAGTCAAGGCAGTTTACAAAACAGAGTCTGAACTTCACCAGCCCAGAAGTCTTTTTGAGCTTGGTGATAGAATTTACAATGCATATTCAATATCTGATTCCTCAAGACACCTAAACAGATCAAAGCAAAAAAAAGTTCTTTCATATATAAGTACAAGAATATATGCCTGTTTGGGGCAATTTCCAAATCAAATTATTGTTTACCAGCATGAACAGCACAGAGGTTCAGTTGGAAGAGAAAAAATTTTCCATCAGTTTAAAGACATTTTCCTAGTCTTACCTATATTGAAATTGAATAGTTATTTATGCTCAAGCAAACAGATATAATTATCCACCAAGTATTAAATCATTTGAAAAAGGTCCTTACATGTGTAGGTTAGAAAAGGAAAAATTAAAATGGCAACTTTGGATGACTTTGCTTTTTCTGCAGTGAGAAATTCAGGTTTTTTTAATAAAACTAGTTGCATGCTATGCCTTTCTAAGAGCACAGTGTAAATGTCAAACATAATTTTCTTTCATTCCCAAGCAAAAGTCAAGGTAATGTGTGAAACAATATGTAATTACTGACTCACTTGATGTGACAATAAATAGTCTCTCAACAACTTACACTAGCTATTTATGCCAACCAAAGGACACTCTTCAGATGTTCTTTCCATCATGTTTTAGGAAAAGAGACACAGAACATTTTGTCTTTTTTCTTCTGAGGTGCTGTAAAGCTAAAAACTACAGTCATAATTCCAAGTCCTCCCAAATCCCTTATTTTCCACTTGAAGAGAAAGAAGAGGGAAGAGTACTAGCATAATTTCTTAAACTTAGGCAATCATGCTGTATCTTTCTGTTAACTCTCTCCTCCCCATGAATTTTCAATCCAGAAGCTAATTTCAATTCAAATTTGTGAAGGAGAGCTCTCAAGTATTCTCCCTGTGAATTTCATGAAAATTGGAAACTAGAAAAGAAAGCCACAAATATTATATTGTTTGTTACATTCTGTTCCCCGGGACCCCTGTGACTTAGATCAAGATAAGCCTGGACCCTTCCTTCATGCCCCAATGGGGTTGGCAGAGAGCCAAGAAACCCTCCCTGTCAAGAGCCTAGAAAAACCCCTGACATTTCCTGTTCTCTCTCTCTTTCCCTGCTCTTCCCTCTCAGACCACGGAATAGAAGAGCTCGACAACTACATCGGGATGAGAGCCTCTTTTGAACTTCTGCCCATCTCCTGATGTCCCCCCCCCCTCCCCCACCTCAAGGCCTTGTATTTCTGGGCTAGCCTGATAATTTAGGGGCTGAGAGAGGGGGAAACCACAATTGTTGACATCAAGGAAAAGACTACAGAATGGGTATTAATCTTTTTCACCATCAAATAATATACCCGAGAGAGCACCATAAAGAGTGTTACCTGATCTGCAAAGAGTTTGTACCTCATGTCAGACTGGCACTCTGGTCAATATAACTGAAGATCATATCAGGAGCTCAGCTAGTATTAGCCACAGGAGAATTCACAGCAGAGAGCAATGCTGTGTGTTCCTTCACTGTGGCAAAGTCTTCAGTGAGTTTATGCCATTTATCATACACGAGGGGATATATATCCAAGATGTGCTCATGCTGGCAGCGTTCCACGCTGCGGAGACTCTAGCATCTTATAAAGCAGCAATGCACACTGAAGCACTTTGTCCACAGGATATTCATAACTCCTCTCATTTTTATAATCCTCTCCTCCATTCTTCCACGTGGAATATCAGATATTTAATAAAGCATGAGCTACTCTTGCAGTCATAGTTAAATTTGTCCTTAAGCTCAGTGAAAGAAAGCCACAAGAAACTTCACCAGTTATGGTTGTTTCTTAGTGGAGATGTTTTCAGAGACTTGAAATTACTCAAACCCTTATATATGAAAAAATTTATAACATCCTAACTTTTACAATCATTGAAATCTACACTAAGAAATCAGAAAGAGAACTTTTCTTTGCCTTGTTTGGGTTTTTTTGCAATTGTTTTTCAGAGACTGTGGATGGCAACCAGTCCAAGTTCTTCACACCACCTACTTTCTTCACAGCTGCCTGATGAGATAAAGGGCTCTTCTGACATCATATAGCAAGAGTTCTGCCAATTGATTTTTTGGTATATATTTTAGACAGGGTTATCAATTTTGCTTATTATGATTTCTGACCTCAAACTCATTTGTCCTACCATATTTCTTGTAAGTAATATGATGAGTGGCAAAATGTATCCATCTTCTGTCATGGCCCTCTGAACAAGGCCTGTGTAGGAAGGATTTTTCTTCTTTAAAAAAATGTAATTTGTATGTCAAATTTATATTCCAAAATTTCTGAGGAACTGCAATTTTCATCCTAAAAATACAGCCTATAAAAGAATTATAATATATAGGATATATATATTATATATATATAATATATCTCCTACATATATAGGATTATATATCTATAATTAAATAAGATATATCCTATAAATATACAGACTGAATATTTTCTTAGCTTTATTTTTTTTCAGTAAGCACACCACAACAATCAAATCACTCAATTTCTCAGGGAAGAAATCAGGTCCATGCATTCCTATATTGGGTTCATAGAACACATTATTCATACAATAATAATCTGATTAACAGTGTGAGAATTCTAAGAGATTTAATATGATTTCAGCTGTGTTGACTATAAAGTCATGCTGCCTAAGAAGTGCAACCTCATTTTTTCAATTATTTGTTATGAAATTCATGCACTTCCTATCTAGGTATGGTGAACACTTATTCTCTTGCCAAGCTAATGCTAACTTCTGATATATGTGACAGTTCAAGCAAAACATTCTGAAATTTTGCCAAAACCCTGAACTGCAGAGAATGTAACCTTATGCTTAGAAGAATTCCATTAACTTTTGTCTGCCTTGTTTAGGTTTTTTCACATTTTTTGTTCAGCAGCCACCAATAGCAAAAATTAGAAAACAAATCAGGAGTGACTACTCTGAACATGTTTGACCTGATGAGAGCTGGAAAGCACTCAGAACTTTCCAAAAATCCTGACATTTTCCCAGAAGTCTTGGTTTTATACAGAAAAGGTAAATAAATATAATTCAAAATTGGATTTCTACCTAATTTCAATTAACATTGGAAAAAACACATAACCTTGCACAACAATTAAGGGCAGAAGAGAACTTTCAACAATTAGGTGAAGTACATATCCTGAAGCATCTGCAAATTTACCTATCTATTACAAGTCACATCTGTCCATCCTAGGAGGAAAATATTTGGAAAAGATGACTTCTGTTGTCCCTTTTACTAATACATACAGAAAAAATTGAGAGGGTAGTGGCCTAAACTTAGCTGAATATCTTTCATTTCTTTCTGGAAAAAGAAATCAAGAGAATTATGAATATTCACTACACTGTTAAATTAGTGGTTGTGGAACAAGAGATTTGGGATTGTGATTTAAAACTTACTAAATAAAAAAGTAAGATAAATAGATTGATGGAAATTGCAAATTGTTTTGTTAGGTAACATATGTCCCAAGGGTATTTTTGTGAAACTCCACCACAGTGCTATGTAGTAATTTCTAGCATTTCTGTTGCCTCCAAGCCAAAGGACTCGATATTTTAGCACAACCACAGAAGTTGACAGATTAAGTTAAAACATTCACAGCCTCAGTCCCCAAAAGAAAATGCAGCAGTTCTTCCAGTTCCTTGTGTCAGTAGAAGAGATTGATTAGTAAATCCCTGTACAAATCCTAGCCAGGCAATAGCACATGGCTGGGTTTCACAGTGCATATCTCCTACACTATTGTAAAAACTAAATGGATTTTAAATCAAAAAGGTTTGTTTTCAATCTTGTGCTGATAATCCACTACTGAAAGTAAATCCTAGCATTCTGTGTCTTTGCTTTGAAAATACTCAGGATAAGAATGGTTTTGAGTAAGAATTGTTTCACATATGGAAGGAATACAGTGGCTATATCATAGGATGTTTTGGGCTGAAAGGGACATTAAGAATCATCTAGTTCTAGTCCCTCTGCTGTGGGCAGAGACACGTTCCACTAGACCAAGTTACTCAGAGTTCCATTCAGCCTGGTCTTATATATTTGCAGGGACAGGGCATCCACAAAGGGGATGGCCCCATCTCTGGGCCACATGTTTCAGTGCCTCACCACCCCCATAGATAAGAATTTCTTCCCAATATTTAATACATCTTCCACCAAAATATTTTGCTTTAAGCTACAGCACTTGTCAACTCCTATACTAGGCATGCCAGCACCAAGGACAGGGGTAAAAAGTAATAAATTCCAAAAGAGTGTGTCATCAACATTATCAATACAATCTCCACCTTTCCTACCACCTCTCATAAGCAAAGGCCCAAGAACATCTTCCATTCTACTTGGTCTGAGGAGGTCTCAACTATGATTTGTAAACAGCCCAGAACTGATAAAATTTTCATAGGCATGCACTATATAGTGCATATAGGAATGCAATATATGCACTATTCATAGCATAATGAATCAAGGCAAGCTCTTCGTTTGACCTATGATTTGACCCACTTACATAATAGAACTTAAGTGGTATGAGGTAGATGTGCTTCAGACTGCTCTGGACTGCAACAAAAGCCCTCTGCATGACGGCTCCTGTTATATAATCCCCAAGAAGAGCAGTGGGACCAGACCAGGCAAAGAAAGTATATAGACTCCAGCACATGATCATTTTTTTGTCCAGGGCAAGGTCAGATTGAACATCTGGCATGTCCAAAGAATAGCCATAATGGAACATCATGATGAGGAACAGTCAGGGTCAAACAGCTGTCTATATAGTAACTAGAATCACAAATGTAAGATATATATCCTCCTGTTCTGAACCAGACTCTTCAGAGGGCATATCTCCTTAATTGCCCAAAAGACAAAAGATATGAATCTTCAGAGTTTGAAGCCTTATGCTACAGAAAGATCAACACACTTCTCAAATTCATGGATCCTCTTTCCTAAGAGAGGTGCTATCATGACACTCAGAATTCATACCCAGTAGGATTTAAGTACTCTAATTTCTGGAGGCCTTTGCTATTTTTGTTTTGCCTCTATTTCCTGATGCTTGCAAATCATATTTTATGCTGACACTGTGTCTGAACTTCACACAGATACATAGACTTATACAACAATTACATGTATAAAAAAGCCCAAGATTAACATGGACACGTTTATCAGTTCTGAGCTGTGAACCATGCACAACCCTCTGTGTCCAAAATGGGAATGTGTTTACACATACACAAGCTTGACAGATTTCCATTATTTTCCATACTGAAAATAACCAGATTTTGAACCATCAAAAGAATTCACATTGAAACATGCTGAAGTCAAATAGACTCCCCTGTTAAACAAGAGAAACTTGTCTTGTCTATTTTCTCTGCTGCTGGTAGTGGCCTCCCTGGAACACTATCGTCACTGTAGCCACGCTGCTACAAATGGTGGAGAATGTGGGCAACCAGTAAGGACCTCAATTGGCACCCCTGTGAGTCACCCACAAATTGATACACCCTGCAAGACCCCCATCTTCCATGGATGTAAAAAGCTTACAGGGATGAGAATTCCCAGTACGAGCACCAGCTTACTGGGACTGAGTGATGGGATTGACATCTACCATAACTCAGCAAGATGCTTTATGAATGGTTTTCTCAGGAGACGGAGTTTATAAGAACTACAAGCAGCTACTCTACCTACAAAAGGACAATTAGACAGACTCTTGTCAATTTTCCCGATGTCTGCTGAAGCTTATGGACAGCAAAGCCCTGGAGGGTACTTAGAGATGGTTATGGACAATTACATGCAGCGTGTCAATGCCCTAAATCTGTGGTCCTGTGAACCCCATGTTCTTCAGTTTCTGTGAAGCTGCCTGTACCTTTCCTTACCCTTTGTTCCTAAAAGACTGGCAAGGAGTGAAAATGCCACAATCGCTCAGAGTTGCTATTGTCTTCTACATCACTTTCTGCCTGTCTGCCACCCCATCCCCCCTTTCTCTGAAGGAGGGAAACCATCCAGAGCTGACGCGGGAGTGCTGCCGTCCTCTCGCCGCCCTGTGTCATCTTTCACCCCCGTCTCTTTCCATATCCCCCGTTCCCTGCCTGGGAAGGCACTGGCCACGCTGTCCCTGGTGCTCCTTCTCAAATTGGTGCGACCACGCGGTTTTGAGATCTCCTCTTTCCCGCTGCGTCCTTCTTTCCCAATCCCGTGCCTGCCCTTCCCCCTGACCCGCCTTCCCCTTCCTGCCGCGGCCGCAGCGGCTCCGGCCCGGCCCCGGGGCTGCGAGAGGCGGAGCGGGGCTGGCGAGCCCTGAGGGAGGCAGCCTCGGGCCGGGCAGAGCCACGGGCTGCAAGCTGGCCCCGTGCTGCTCTCACCCTTCCTTGCTTCACCGTCATCATCATCAGAATCCAGCAGAGAAACACCTACAGCACCAGTACCAAAGCTGAGATCAAACACTAAGGATTGTGCCCCTCCTGAAAGAGGAGACCAAGAACAGCACCCCTTCTGCTGAGAAGATAAAAACCAAAGGAGATTGAACTATTAACCCACTAAGCAAAAATATATTCATTTAATTCAGTATCATAATTTTTGTTATTTTATTCTCTGTAATTAAGTCTCAAATGCTTTTCTGTTATTGTTAATTCACCTTAATAATGTTCATTTTAGTTTTGTAAACCATTAACTCATATTCCCAAGAATCCCCTTGTTTTAACCAATTTATAAATGGAGGAAATGTGGAGCCTTCCCGTTCTGAGGAGGCTGTAATCTTATTTTACAACTCCTCCCCATGGGACACCTGACAAAACCCCACAGCCCTGGGTCTGCTCGCTCTCTGCTCTGGGCTCTCTGTTTTGCTCAGGCTCCCGGGCCTCTGCCCCCTGCTCCCCCCAGCACAGGGTGTGGGGGGCTGGAATAAAATGGACTTTTGTACTAAACAACAGAGACTTGTCTTGTCTGTTTTCCCTGCTGCTGGTTGTGGCCTCCCTGGATCAGGTTCGGCACTGTAGCTACACGCTACTATGTTGAAGTGTCCATATCCATTGACAACAGGGTGTATCTTCCTTATAAACTGACTGTACAAATGACACTCAGTGAAAATTTTTGTTTCCATGATGCAAAGGAGACAAAGTAGACCCATAAGCAGACCTGGATGGTGCAGAACTTACTACAAAGAATGTAGTTTAATTATTTATTATATGGTGTGATCCTGAAATCAACACATAAAAAAGGAATGATTAATCAAGCTAGGAAATCACTGGTCTACAATTTCACACCTATATCAGACAGTGTTGCAATGTTGAGTAGAGCGTAGGAGACATAAAATTCATATATTAGAACTGCTGGCATTGTTTTATGAAACATTTTTTAAAACTACAGTTGCAAGTTTGTTTCTACATTATATGCCTGCAGACAAAGAAGAAGAAGAAACACAAAATCCCTGAACAATTCTTTTAATGTTTTTCGACTGAGTTAATTCTCTTAAGTATCAAAAATATTTTCCCTGCAAAGGGAAAAATGGAAAGTTATGTGCAAAATAGATTTTAATCATTCAGACTCAAGAATTTTCATACCATTTAAAAAGTCAGCTTGACATACTTATGGGTATGTCAAGCAAATATGTATGGGCTTTTCATAGTTTAGTCTGACAAAATTAAAATAAGCAAAATTTTCAGGGAAATAGTAACACAAGATTTTTATTTGACCAGTCTACTCTGTTTGACACTACAGTAAAATATTAACTGGAAAAAGTAGTAATTTGTATATTCTGCAAAGGCGATATTTACTGAGCTCATTTCTGATGAAAATGTTTGATATGATCAGAACTCATTTCATCTTGCAACATAGACTCTGATAGAAACATTCAAGTTTTGGCATCTTCAAAAACCAAATCTCAGAACATTTTTTTTTACTGTCCTTCTTTTCTTCCCCAAGTACCCTGGTCCTTGGAACACATTTTCCAGGAAATAATTTATACTGACAGAAATTAATTCAAGTTTTCAAAACCCATGTTCCACAATGATATAAAGGAATTCATTCCATTCCAAAATAAAAAGCTTTCAAGGAGAGTTTGAAAGGAAAACCACAATAACTGATGTAAAACTTCTCCACAGTTTCAAAGAATAAAATATGGCTCTTGTATTTTATAGTCTCCAGATAGCTTTTATGCATTATTATTAAGTTACCTTAAATTAATTTTTTAGCGATTGTAGCAGTGCTGTAATTTACTGCCTTGCCATGCTTAACATTTTCACAAATTGCAGGTGCTTGTTACAATCCAGTGGTTTTGGAATAGTTTTTTGGAATAAAGGTCAATATCTTGAAGTTGCCCTTTAATGTTCTGGTCAGTAGGAAGCCCTTGACCTAGGAATGAATTTAACATCTACTGCCTAACTTTATTCCCCATATGTGCTCTGGATTTGAAGGTAGGTAAATACTGCACTGGAAAATGAACTTCTGAAGGATTTTAACACATCCTTAGATCTCCTAGTTTACAAAAATACCAGTCTAAGTAATTGTGTACAGAAAGATGGACTGAAGCACATTTTACAGAGAAAAGGCTTGTGTATTTTGTAGAAGTGTTTTATTTTTAATGAGCTATTCACTTTCTGTACTCATTTTATTTAATAGTTTAACCTCCTAACTCTCTCTTCTCTATGGTAGTGAATTACATTCCAGAAATAATAAGGAATTTTAAGCATCATCATGTTGCTGGTATTGTCACTTGAAAATGGGGGTTGTCATCACCTCATCGCCCCATCCTGGTCTGCTCATTAGTGACACTCTGTATGGAAAACCTCTAAAGATCATTACCACTGTAGTCTAAAGCCAATGTGCCATCATAATGAAAAACAATTCAGTAGTTCCCTATGCTCTGTTAGTTGTTTGTCATAAATGAGTTGTGGAGATTTGGAGTGAATGATCCATATCATATTGAACCGTCCTTTTTATCACTGACAATTGGAGGTGACTGAAAAGCTGGGTCAGTGTCAGACTGTATCTAATTGGAAACCTTTTCTCATTAACGCTTGATGTTGACTTGTATTAGTTGATGAAATTAGAACCACAGTGGAATGGATTTTATTACACAGAATGAGCTGGTTGAGCTCTCTTCCATTTCAATGTTTTTTTAACCCCACCCCTGGCTGCTAAGAAAGGAATCCAGAAGCAAGGGAGTTGTGAGTGATGCAGGATTAGGAGGAAATTGAGTAAAAATGTCAGTGCTTCTCAGGAAATTGAAACCATGTGCATATTTGTGCCACATTTGTTTCAGCAAAATTTTTCTGAAAATACTTCCCTATTGATCATCTGAGGTTTTTTTCTTTTGATTCAGGAGTGGAACAGAAATGTTTCCCAAGTAAAAGGAAAATGGTAAATTTTGGGATGGGGGGAGGGGGAAATAAATGCTTCTTTAGAAGAAAGAAGAAATAAGAAGACCTTTTTTTTTTTATAGCTTAGACAGTCAGTTTTTCAATAAGAAAAACATAATTCATTCTTCAAAAATGACCCCAACCCTAAATAATCCATGTTCCTGTTTATCAGTTGCTGATTGAAGGACACCAAGATAAATTCATAACAATGAATTCATAACAATGAGAAAGTTCATAACTGCATAAGCCTACAGAAAATACACAAGTCATGATATAAAGACAAATAACATGCAATACATACATAACATGCTATACATACAATTTTTCATAGATGTTTGATGAATTTAAAAATAAAGAAATAGTATCTACAAATTCATTTTAGGAGCAAATTATTTAAACTAAATTAATCATAGGACAGTCTCATATAGGATCAAGATGCCTATAGACTGTCAGACTGAGATAAATGACATCATTACAGAAATTCAGTCCTACAAGATAGGTGGCAATGGATACTATCACAAAAACTCTATTTAATGATCTTGTCCTCAAACCCACAACTTCTCTCAAATATAGCCTTTTTTCATCAGAAATTCATTAAAATTGAACACATAAGGGATATCTTGCTGCCATCTCCTTAGGCATATCTTTAAAGCCCATAAGTCACAGCTAATTGTGGACAGGAATCTCAGAAAATATTGGAACTGGAAACCTTGAGATCAGATCTAAAAGAGCAAGGGATTTCTTCCCAAGCCACTTGCATGAATCTCTCAGAAGTTTTTCACTTCCATCCAACTCATGATTCATGACTTTTTGCCTCAGAATTTTTGGGGAAAAAAAAAAAAAAGTAAGTTGACCTAAAGCTCAAAGTCATGTCAAACCCACCAAGCAAATAGCTTAAAGTCCATGATCTCAAAACTTCTGCTTCTGAACAACCAGTTAAACTGGTTTCAAGCCTCAAAAATTCCTTAGTCTCATTCCAACAGAAGTAAGAACTGGTTTTCCAATGCCCCCTCCTTTTGAATTTAGTCAGAGATTGACCCCAAACTCATTAGATTTGTAGCTATTGTAATTTGTAATCACAGGTACCATATTGTAATCACAGATGCCATATTATAAGAAGACAAAGAAAATTGACAGGGTAAATTGAAAAAGAAAGAAATAAGCTAAATATAGTGCAATATCAAATGTTCTTTTAATAACACCTTTGTAACAGATTATCTTATATGTTGTTGAAATGTGTCACACATTATTTTTTCAAAAGTTAAGCTTACATGGAGAAGAGGAGGGAGGGACACTGATCTCTTCTCTGTGGTGACAGTGACAGAATGCAAGGGAATGACCATAAGTTATGTCAGGAGAGATTTAGGTTGGGTATCAGGAAAACGTACTTCACCCAGAGGGTGGTTGGGCACTGGAATGGGCTCCCCAGGGACTTGGTCACAGCAACAATGTGACAGAATTCAGTAAATGTGTGGACAACATTCTCAGACACATTCTTGGGGCACCCTGTGAAGGGCCAGGAGCTTCATTTGATGATCCTAGTATTTCCCTTCTAACGCAGAACATTCTGTGATTCTGTGTGGGACTCTATTGTTTGGGATTTTAGAATGAATTAGAATTTGTTGGGGTTATCAGAGAAAAAGTAATATGCATTTTTCATCTGTCTCAGCTAAGAAGAAAACACAGAACTTGCCTACTATTCAGAGAAACCCACATTTAAACCAAGAAAATTATCTTTTGTATTTAAATGACAAGGTTGTGTTTAGCTACCAGTGGACAGAATCCTTTACACTTCTCTTCGGTCATTGATTTCCATAATGCAATGCTTTCAGCTCCCGTTTCCTACTCATGCATCATGAAAGTACACTAGTTGCTATTTTGCTTCTAATTCTGTTACTGCTGGGCTTAATGGTCCTTAGATTCAAATTTTGATTTCCTGAAGTTTTTCTCTGAATATGAAAGCTTTGTCTCTGCTTAGAGAGGACATGTTTGGCTCAACATAAAAAGGCAGAATCAAAAATTATACTACTTTAATCTTTCCCCTTCCACAGCCAGCATCTGAATAGTGAGGAGTATATTGCAGTATCAAGGTGGTGCTTGGAAATAAACTTTGTTACAAAGAAGTTGTTCTAAACATATCAGCTTCCCCAGGCTATTTTTAAGAACTGTGGCTCTATTTAAATTCAAATATATACAAGAAGGAAAGGAAGCTAGAGAAAATAATAAGAAAATAAAAATAAAATAATATGAATGTGTGATGGAAATACCTGAGATTTCCATAAGTGGGTAAAAGTGAACAATTGGCACCAAAGTAGGAAAGATAATTGGGCTATTTTTGATTAAAAAATAAGGAGAAATACAGAGGAGAAACACTGGCTTTACTAAGAACATCAGTATTTTATATAGTTTTTTTTTTTAAGCATTGATTTGGAAAATGCAAGTATAAAAAAATCTGGTTTGATTCTTTATACCTTTCAAACAATTCCAAACTTCTTTTGGGTATGTCTGTATGTGATGTTTACACACACAGGGTCAACATGCTTGGCTTACTCAAATCCATTAATATCTTGCCTTGATTTACTTCCATAATATTTATGAACCTTAATTATTAAGAAAACATCAGACAATAACATCCAAACATGGGCAGTTACTGGTTAAACTCACATGGCTTCCTTCCCAAACTGTCTTTCAATGACCCTCCTTCTGAGGTTTCAAATGCGGTTTGAAGAAGAGCTGCAGACATTTTGTTGGCACCAGACTTGAAACTCATAATGGGCACATTATTTGGCCACATTATAAAATAGCATCATCCATCTAACAAATGAAAAAAAATTTAATGGGTGCACTCTTAATTATAATAATTTGGAAGAGAAAGACATCAGCTGAAAGTGGTGTGAGAAGGTCATTCAATGAGATTTGTGACTTTGGAGTCCCTTTTCAAGTTACAGTAGGTAATTGGACTCAATGGTCTTAAAGGTCTTTTTCAGCTTAAATGATTATATAATTATATTATGCTAATTCCTACCTAGAGTTCCTGTTTTTCTTGGAGTTTATGATAAATTTTCCTTTTTTTCTGGCATGTAGGCAAAAGCAAGACATGGCTACTTGATGCTTTGGTTGTGTTTAGATTTTATTGGCACAACAGTTTCTAACATTGTTTAGAAGTAAAGCAAGTTTCTATCACTAATGGTCAGTGAAAAAGAGAGATACACAGATGGGTGCCCTACCAATGGATGTTTGCCTTCAACCAAGAGGGAAGACAGAAAGGGCATGAAGAAAGAACAGAAATTGAAATAAATCTTTCCAATCTCACAATAGCTGTGAGTCAGAAAAATACTTCACATGCAGCTCTTCTAAGCTGTTGTGTTCATAACTCTCCCTATTGCAAAGGTTCCAGTAAATTCACAATAAAATATGTATTGAACCAACATACTGTTGTTTTTAGCAAAGGGTACACCATTCACAAGCTGTTATTCACTTCTCTTTGGAGGTAATTCCTACTTCCTTTTCTTAGAAAAAAGACTGGTGCCTTATTTCCAAGAACCAGGGACCACTACCACCTGCAGTGAGACCTGTGCTCTCCTTCCCCTCTAGAAGACCTGTAAGTGGCAAGGCAGGAAACTGCAAGAGCACATGCAGTAGACATAACCTATCTGTGTCACACAAGCAGATGTCATAGATAAAAGATATAAGTGCCTGAGTGGCGGGATACACACCACTTTCTTGATTCACTAAGTTACTTCCACCTCAGGCATGTTCAGGAGGACAGACAGACAGAGGAAGAGAGAAAGAAATGCAGCAATTACTAGATACTTTTTAATATCATCGCTATTGACACTCACTTTTAAAAACATAACTTTAATAACATAACTTTTATTAAAGGCTAAATATAAAACCCATTTTAGTCAGGGAGTATGACTGGCTGTTGGCTGTTGGAGAAACAAGATAAATTAATACTCTGTCTCAGCATAGACAACAGTCCACTATTACAAGTCCATATGTGTGACCCTATTCATGTAAATAGAAGCTGTCTATAGGAAAAAGAAGCCCTCTGACACCCAGGAACACCAAAGGTAAATGGCAGACAATGGCTGTGAGATCAAAACTTAATGATACATGATTATGACTGAGAAACAATTTGCTTAATGAAAATAAGTCACTATTCAAAAACTAGAGAATGCACTAACAGCTTCAGCTTCAAGGGTAATGTTAACAGTATTGATAATGCGCTAACAACAATTTACAATTTTACTTATTTCTTTATTGTCTAGAGCATCTTACTGACAAGTGTGACTTGGTCTGAAATGGTTACAGTGTCTGATGGCTAACTTCAGAAAAACATCTTAATCATGTTCCCCTGTTAAAAATTTTAAAATAGAGACATTTCTTTTCCCCTTCTCTTTCTTCTAATTTCATTTTTAATTGAAATGTTTCATGTATAAACATATGCTGTTGCAATGATAGGTTGCAATAGAGTGCAGCTTTCTGGTATTTTACTCAGAAATATGTATTATACACTAGTCTGATTGCCTTAATTTTGCAGGAAACAGGACGCTATCTGTATGGCCCTTCTGTGGCACATAAAGATGCAGCTGCTATAAATCACAGAAATGGTGACATTACTGAAGGGAGAGGGAGCTGCATGTAGCATTTTTCCTGACCTCTTTGCAAAAGAGTCAAGTCTAGAGTTTAATGAAATGAAATCTCTTTCAAGGGAATCAGAATGAGGCTGCCTCTACAGCACTGTTCTGTGGAAATTATTTTGGCTGGCCTCTGAGAAGATTTACACCTAGGTCTTCAGTGTTAGAAGTTAAGGTAGGCTGCATTCACAACCTGGAGACCTTCTTATCACTTCTTATCCTAAAGCCAGGAGCTGCCTCTGAAATTGCTTGAAGTAAAAATGTTTTAGGTACAGAAAAGATATAAACAAATTAATAAGAGCCCAAGATCACTATAACTTTCATATCAAAAAGTATTAGCCTACCTAAAAATTTCCTTACCATAGCAGGGAAAGAGATTAAAGTTGTTTTTCACTCAAAAAAAGGTCAAAGGATGCAGTAAGTTATTTTCTTCTTGTTAATAATAAGAGTTACTGTCTGTATTACAACAGTTCTTACACTAGGCACAATATTTAGTCAGCATACTGTTTTTCCTGTAGTAAATCGAGTAAACTAACATTTTAATTTTTTTTTATGATACAGTTTTCTTTATTAATTTGGATATTTTTTCTTAAAACTACTACCTCCATCAATAAGAGAACAAATTTCAGTAAAGAATTTGGTTATTACTTAATATAATTTACTACAAAATTATACTCAAATAAATTCCTTCATTACTTAAGCAACTTAATTATTAAAATAGTTTTATATTAATAAGCCACTACCCTGTCATCAAGATAAAGCAACTGGTGATTTTTTCAGATATTAGAAAATACTAATAATATACTTAAATGAAATGTTTTGATGTATGTCCCAATTTGCTTAATGTCAAAGCACTGCAATATCATACATCTGTGTGAACATTTATTTGATTAGCCGATCTTTAAAATCACACATTTAAACAGTTTGATTGACGCTGGTAAAAGATGGTGTTGAGGGTATTCAAACATCTAAATACAATTATTTAAAAAGAAACTACCAAACCTTCGAATAGAAAGAAACACCTATTCTTCTGCAGGACTGTAAATAGTCTGAATTCCTCACCATAGATTACAGGGAAAAAGGTCAACCATTATGCAAAATAAATGATGGGTTTAGAACAATCACTATATCCAGCTGTTACAAAGTAAGCAGACTCTGTGAGCCTGCCTGCCAGGTGCAGGCCTCTCTTCCCTGCGGGGGTGATCATGATTTCAGAAAATGATGCAGTAAACAATATTACTAGATACCCAGGGAAATGTCTACCAGTGTATTTGGAAACCTAAAGGCCCTCTAGATAGATATGAGAAAAAATATTTTGGCTGATTAATTTTATTTAAAAATTCTTTTAATGAAATATATCTGTAGGAATACTAAAAAAAAAAATAATCTAAAATAATTACCTAAAAAATTCCAGGGTTCCCCTTTGTTGGATGAGTCACATTCTGCCACATTTACATCCAACATTCAATGTCCTGCATGCTTGTCACTGTTTGTAAAAAGTCATCTAGTTATAAGTACAAGTATTGAGAGAATTAAATGCAAAGTACCATCCCATTAGAAATGCTATTACCCTCTTTGGTGGGGAAAAGTGGGTATTTTGTGACTCACATGTTCAAAATTTCTTTGCATTTTGAAGGAGCAGCTTCACAGAGAGCTCTTCATACTCATCTACTGGAAGTTTCATCAAACACTTTTGAATAAAAACATATCCAAAGGAAAGTGGTTCAATTAGGAATTCATGTAAATAGAAGGTTATTGGTTACTATATGCAATACAGTGAAACCTAAAATTTGGACCCACTCTCCCTACTAACACATGACTTCCTGAATAATCATTCTCTCCTTTATTTTTATTTTTTTTACCTTTTTGTACTCAGAAAAAAAATGAGGAACCATGGTCAGAGCCTAACATATGGCACATGAACTTCTGCCAGTGATTTTCTCTTCTAATTTGAAATATCCTTCCTGCTGTTTAAATCTTTGGTCAGCCTTAAGAGTACTCAGCAGTCCTCAGGAATCAGCTGTAGTGCTTTAGGAATTGATTCCTAAAGTACTGTTACAATCAGCGCAGAGATTCACCAGATAGATTTTCTTTTATTTACTTATTGATGTCAAGGATCTATAACCAGGAAATACAAAAGAATTAGCATCCCAAGGCCCTCCTTGACCAGAAATATGACTAGAAGAATATGACTGTAGAGTTCAAGATGCACAGAAATGTAACAGCAGGTTTGTAAGCAGTGCTTGTCTCTTTCTGCATCTGCCAAGCATTATTCAAAATGGGAGAGGAATCTAAAGCAGAGGAGAAAATTATTAGAAAATATTTTCCTGATGTTTCATGGCCTGTCCTATCACTGGCTGCAGGGTGAACAGTGAACAAAAGATCTGTAGAAAGCCAGATCCATGTAGCTAATGTGCCTGGAAATACCACATTCTTTGGAATTAATGAGTCCAAATTTTTGTAGCACAAAAAGGAAGAAGCCTTATCAAGGATGAGATACTGGAGTATTTTTATTAACATCCTAAAATAAAACCTTAAAAAAGAAAAAAAATTGGAAAAAAAAAACAAAAAGAGAGAGGTGGAAAAGGCAAAGGCTTGGGCAAACCTTTAAGGTTGGATCAACATCTAGATAAATAGATAAGTACCTCTAAGCAGAAAGTTAGTGAAAACTGTGAACATTCACTGGAAGCAGTGCTCTATGGTATTCCCATGAACCAGGAGAAACAACAGGCACAGCATTTTTCTGAGGGGATGACTCCTCAAGGCTAACCCTGACTTCTTCCCCTTTTACGGCCAAGAACAGTATCATAATTCCTAGAAGTATAATAAGGGACCAAAGAGAAAAGTTCTGAGATGATATTTTGGCAGTGTGACTTTCCCCTGGTTTTGGAATTATGAGAACAAGCTTAAATGCAGCCAGGTCTATTTTTCCTCTATTTTTGTCAGAAAACAAAGGTCTCAGAGCTTCTTATTCTCAATTTTCAGTTTGTAGTCAAAAGCTGAGGCTGACATTTTGTCTTTAACTCTGATAGTTGCAAGAAAACAAAGGAAAAGCACAAAGATGTGAGGAACAAAGGACAAAGTATCCCTCAGATTTGCTTTCAGCTTCTGGATTTTGGTCACTCATGACTGTTACTGGGCCTTGTGCCACACAAGTCCTTTGGAGTACACATTGACCATGCTGGCTGTAATCAGCCTTTTCTGCAGTGCCATCAGGGTAAGGAGCGCTGTGGGTTGCTGGCCTTTGACCATAAACACAGATGCTTCTAGTTGCTGTGTCAGCTTCTTCTGCCATCAAAGCTAATTTTTTTTTTCTTAACAGGAAGCACTAATAATCCCCTCTAACTGTCCCCAGGCTATATATTGTTTTGTTAAATTAAATTAAAATAAATGCACCTTAGACATCATTATTATAATTATTTTCCCCATCAGTTTTAGAGTACTACACATGAAGATCTGGATTAGACAATAATTTTTCTCCCTGAAATAAATAAATGCATGGTAACATTTTATAAAGACCTGACTTTTTTGGCATAGAGAACTGTACTGGGACCAATTTTTTAAAAAGCCATGTCAGTGTTGATTTGTATAGGTATTACTTGCCTTCTGCATTCCGGAGTTTGAATCTTGCTCCAGTCTTCTTGAGTGTTGTCAGTTCTTCTAGTGGAATGAAAGAGAGAGTTAACTCATGAATTCAAGCCGCTGCTGAAAGCACAGTGGCAAAGTAACTCACTCACACTGATAATCCTGTAAGTACAAACAATTTACCAAGGGCCAAAGGCATTACTCCTTGATCTGAACAGCCTTCACTCTGAAACCAAGATGAGATGTTGTGGCAACTATTCCAATTGCTGACATATATTTTTGGGGTACAGAATTTGAACAAATTGTTCAATTCTGTTCAATTTCAAGAAGAAATTGATCAAAAATACAGCTGGAAAATTGTATATTATATATGTAATCATATGTGTTATCTCATACATTATTATCTTGAAGAAAATAATTTTTTAACAGTCTAGTGAAAGGTTTCCGTTGGAATTAGATGGTCTTTCTTTTCCAAGCCAAACCATTGCATGATTCTTATGTAAAAGATGTTCTTCAGTCTATTAGACACTATTTAGACCAGGTGCTGTTAGAGGATGAGTGGAAAAACAGGGGGTTTTTAACATTTTTTTAACATTAAAATTTTCCAATACCACTGTTCATTGCTTGATACACTTCTCACTGAAAATATGAGGACTTTAGCTTAGATAGCATGAGGAAGAAGAAAGAAGAAGACAGAAGTTGCTTAAGTTCTCATAAATCAAGATAGCAGATAATACAAGAATAAACAGATGCAGTGCTGATGTATTTGCTCATTACTAAGCATAGGCTCTTCACAAAAATTACTTACTGTTACTTGTACTGCATCTTCCCACCATTTTCCCCATCTTCTCCCTGACTCAGTGGAACACATTACATACGATTCTTCCTATTTTTCTTTGTTTTCTCCCTTTTCTTTGTTTTCTTCCGAAAGAAGGTTTCCACATAAGGATAGAATTTAAATCTGACTATGCAATGTTATAGGAACACAGAGAACAAAAATGAATGTAATAAGTGTGATATATAGCACAAGATTCTATCATTTATTTTCCATTGTGATTTGTTAGGGAAAAACAGGAGAATAAAAAGAAGAAATGGAAAAGTGTTGTCAAGGTCACCAATATTTCTCTGGTGCAGGACTTCCCCAGGTGAAATTATTTTAATTTACAAATTTGCAAAGATAAAAAGGGCCCTGCTGTGAAAACCACAATATTCACTGTAGCGTGTGATGTTGATGAGCCCCACCAGATGATAACGCAAATTGAAATCTCACATTTCTAAGACCTTTCATTAGTGGGGGGAGAAAATAATGTGAAGAGTTATAATATAGTTAATGGTATTGCAGGGTTGATCTCACTAATTTTACAATTGTGTTACGTGCATAGGTTATCATACTAATTAGCTTCATCTGGAATATTAGTCATCTTAATAGAGGGCTTTCATGTTTCCTTTTACTTCAGTTCTAAAGCTTGTAGTTGGATGGTTTCACCTGGCAATAAAATTCACAAATCTCACAAAAGAGATCAAAACTGGGTTATAGGAATTTAAACAAACCACGTTGTTATAGACATGCCACCAAAGGGAAAATAGCACAAGAGAACTATCCAGTAAGTTACCAGGTTCAAATATATGAGAGGTACACCCCAAAAATAATCTGGAAGATGCCATATACAGCTTTCCATATTTTTGTTGAGTTTTTTGGTTTTTGTGCTTTGGGATTTTTTTTTTTTTTGTAATCTCATATTCATCCTGAAGATTGCTATGACAACCAATATCTCTAAAGACTCAACCAGATTTAAACAAAAGAGTTATATGTTAAACAAGTCATGTCACCAGCAGTGAGTATCTGTGACAGAAGGTAAGCACTAGATCTAGTTCTCCTAAGTATTAAGGCTTGCATTTAGCATCTATGCAACAATAAAAACACCTCCTGAAAAACAGAATCCTGCAAAAAAAACCTGAAATAAAGTATACCAGAAAAAAAAGGGGGGGGGGGGGGGGGGGGGGGGGGGAGAGGGAAGATGCCTTTCAGGGTTTTTTTAAATTGCTTAATTATTTTGCTCCTTTTTTGTGATGTTCCCAGGAGTATTATAGCAGATATGCAAAGGCAGCAAGCCATTCAAAGAGATATCACCACCTTGAGAAGTTTTTATGATTGAAAATTGAATCAAAACTTACGAATAAAAATCTTACCATATGCTTGAGTTAATTTAGAAGAAAGCGGTCTTGAGTATTTACATTGACCCATTTGCAAATTTTCTTGTTCCAAATTACAACAAATTACAGTTCCGGAGATGACCTACACTTCTGCTCTAAGTATCCTGTCACAACTAGAGAACACCTCCTTTATTACATTTTTTATTTGCTCTTAGCCCAAAGCTTAAAAACTCCAAACCAGAAAAGCAACATTAAATGAAGCAGTGATCATAAATGATGTTGTTAAAATTGCATAGACTTTACTGATAGGAAGAATAGTTTCAAAAGACTGCAACATTCTTTACACAAATAGGCAATATATGTGGTAGTTTTTGATAAAATCTTTAATTGTATAGAGTATTGTCTTTCATTTTGATCTCTGTATGTTGCATGGGCCCCAAAGAGTTTAGAATTGTCTCAGCTTCAAGGCAACTTACTTGCTGATCTATATTCTTTATTGAAAAAAAGTTTGAAAGAAAATTTTACTTATTGGGCAATCACAAATACAACAGAAGCAGAGTTCTGAGAAAATTGCTACTACTTAAGCAGAAGTTTGAAGAGGATTTGGAAATTTTTCCCCTATTCCTACTGCTTTGCTAAGGCCACCATGAAATATCATGTTTGCAATGTTAACATGGTAAAATATCATTGGGTTGAGGGCAAAGAATCTCCAAGATGCTCTACCTGAATTATTTTTGTTAATGGAGATACCCTCTCATAATTATTTTCCTAGGACAGGAAATGGTGATTTTCCAAACTGTGTAGTTTGGTTTTGTATTTCCTTCATAAAAGGTGGTGACTTTAGGATGAGTTTAACTATTCCAAAAGTGGAGTAATTTATATGGGCAAAAAGCAGTGTCTTTACGTATTTAGTACTGATATCACTAATAATATTTTCTGCTTTTAAATGGCTTAAGGAAACTCAGACAGCAACAAGTTCATGGCAGATTTTGTTTTCAATGACCCTTTCAGTGTCCATATCCCAGTAGAAAGATAATTTTTTTTTCATCTAGAGAAAACACAGAAAGAAACAAATCCTCTCTGGCATATCCCAGTGATCACTCTCCCTGAGCTTAAAGTGAGAAATGCCAAATACGATTTAAAAAATATTTTCATCTATGCTCTATTAAAAAAAAAAAAGGATGAGACAAGGGAAAAATCATAAATATTTGTTTTGATCTTGAGAGTATTAAAATATCTTGAAAGGACAGAAAACAGACAGTAATTTAAAAATAATTTTTTCCAGTTGAATCTATGGTATTCTTCATTTGTATAATTTTATACACGGATAAAAGAATCAAACTTATTACTTAGTTTGGTTTGCCATTGAAGGTCTATAACTGAGCATACATGTTACTTTTGAAGTTCTGATGCAGTTAGTAAGAAATTATCTCACTTGGTTCATAGGAATCATTGCATTAAAGGAAAGATTTGTTGGTGTGATTTGTATTACATGGAAACAGCTGTTCTCATCATATTTGGAAGCTCTCCATAAAAATTGTGCCTGAAGAACACAAAGGTAGTTATGCTACTACAAGCAGGTGTTTTAAGCTTCTTACAGACTTGGAAGACCATAAACTTAGTATTTCATACTATGTTATTTGATCATGTTTATGCTGCATGTTGAGGAACTATTCCTACAAAAAATCCTAACTGATTTTAAATGTTGTCCATCAGAAGTTAACTGTTTTATTCTGAACATACTGGATGTTAAGGGACTCATATTTGTAGGCTGGACTGTAAGCTTTACCAATAAAATGTGGACTTTATTCTCTTGAAATAGTATGGAAGGAAGTCAGTGAAAACTGGAACAAGGGAGTAAGTAAAAACAAGTCAGTGTCAGTTCTCTGCTTAAATGGCCTCTGTGTTTTCAGCTATCTATCAACCTCTACTTCAGAGGATATTGCACAGTTTCCTTTGAATAAAATAGAGTGAAGAAAAATAAATAGGCCTGAATTTTGGAGTCCTAGATATTTCTCAGCTCCATTTAAAGATAAGAATGCAAAGTTCCAACTTAAAATATTTTGTTAAGTTAATAAATCTCTCCTTTTTGAAGTTTATGAAAGGATGAACACAGGAGGCTGAGGTTCTAGATATTTTTATGCAGAGTGGTAAAACGGAAAATATCTATAAAAGCTGGGCCACTCGCCTTCTTTCTCAGCCCTGTGGAAGAAGATTTTGTTTGGATGATGTGTAAGATATGCTCTGTCTACTCAAACTAATTCAATGTGATCAATAATAAGAAGATGTCTATCTTTGCAAATGAAGAGAAGGGAACAGAAAAGTTAGGGTTTTTTTTGTTCAAAAGACCTAACCTCAAAAGATGCTCAATGTCCTTCACCCTCAGGGGGCTGGCTTAGCACACTGCTGAACCAGCCACTAATTGCTTTGTTAGATTATTTAATTAACCCTGAACAAACTCTCTTAGGGGATGCAACAAGAGACATTTAGCCAATCTCCCTCAACATGAAAACCTTGACTGGTGAAAGATGAGAAGGTAGAAAAAGCAGCCCCACTAGAAATTACACTGCTGACATTTTGCAGTGTGAGACCTATTCAGCATAGGGTTTAATTAGCACAAATATCATTTCACACACCTATTTTTAGATTAAGTTTTAAAACTTAAGAGTAAGACTGGTTTTTCTTGGGATTCACTTTGGAAAGTGACATTGTTTTCCTCTTATCTCCCGTCTATTTCTTGAAAAAGTAATTGACAGTAGGAGGTGTAACTACTGAAGAAGGAATGAGGCTACAAATGGTTACCAAGATACCAGTCCATTTATTTCAAGCGGCTTCTTAGGATAGCAACAGCTGGCATTGTAACTGTCCACTCAAAAATCTCTAAAAAATGTGATGCAGACTGAGATGGTAGGACAAGTACTAGCTCTGATGTAGGACAAAGGAAAATAAAACCCAATTGCAGTTTATCATATACAAAGTATACTTAGATTGTGCTAAACAACTGTTTTAACAGTAAACATCAGCAAACATAGCATACAATTCACCACAGATCAATAATGAGTCTTAACAGAAACTCTACCCAAAAGAGCTGGTTAAGATTCAAGACTGGAAAGAAAAGCAATCCAGATGAAGAAATGATGCCTCATCTGATCAGCCTCATATATTACTGAGGAGAAAAAAAAGTTCTAATGTTTTCATTATAATTTTGGAGGTTTTGGCAAAGACTTTGGAAACTGCTTCACAATTTAAGAACAATTAAAACAAATATGATATCATATTATCCAGGAAAGCTACTGTAGGATATTTTATTGAATGTGCCTGGTCTAGCTGGGGTGAGCAATTATCAAACACTGGTCCACGCAGGAATGAAGACTTGCATAACTGAAAGTTTATACAGCTGCATTTTTTTGGAGCTCATGACATATCTGCTAAATTGTAATATCCAACACGTGGCTCTTTTTTGATTATATTTATTAAGACATTAGGTATACCAGCGTACCAAAAAATGGCCAAGACAACCACACAGTGTGCACTTTGAAATCTGAAGTACAATGAACTTTAACTGCTTCCTGCTCAGGGATCTCTTTTCCTTCATATTTTTCCACTGAAGACAAAGATGGCATCCCATCCCATGGACATAGCATGTACACACTCTCATGTGATTTTGAAACGTATGTTTTCATACCTGTATTTTTTCAAGGTTATTATAGCACTGTGAATAAATCTTCAATGTCTGTTAGGCTGGAAGTACTAGGAAATTTAGGATTAAAGCCTACATTATTTTTTAAAAGGCTCCCTTTAATTGCTTGCAGAGCCATGAAAAAGTCAAAAGAATAGGTATTCCATGGGTGAGTCAACCCAAGCAATGGCAGAGCATGAAAGCAAGTACTTGGGGCAGTAATGAAATATGAAATATGAAATCAAGGGCCTCTGACTCTACCATCATTTTCTGTTTCAGTATAAAGAATGACAGCCCAAATGCCTCAATTAACCTCAGTTTTTATGACAACTCTCCGACCAATCTGCTACTATTGAAACATAACTACTTTACAGTTTCTATGGTAAAAATAACTACCATAGTTTTTTTCCAAAAATCGGTTGGAAATTAATTTCAACAACTGGATGGAAACCAGCAGAGTGATCATACCACCGATACATTGCAAAATATGTTTATCCTTGCATTAAAATCCTCACCCTACGGGACTCAGATGTTGCTGCTGCCAAAAAGCATGGAAGCAGTTGAGTTGTAGCTATGCCAACCGGTAGACAGCCAGACACTGTGACAAATTACATTCCCTCATGCATGAAAGAGAGGCAGAAAACCAAACATGCTATTGGAGTTTTTCTGATGTCCAGCCATGGCTACAGGCTCATGTAGGCCACCATCAGAAATGTTTGTGAGGATATCAGATATGCCAATTCAGCATGAAAACTTACCTGTATTTTGCCAAGGAGCACAAACCCAAGGCCTAAAGGTGTCTTGAATTCTGCTGGCAGGCAAGCTATGGACACAAAAGCCCTTAGGGCCCTTTTATGTTCCCTTTCCCAGCATTCAATTGTGCTTTCTAGCCAAACTCTCCCAGGTAATTTATCAAATCTAAAAATGGTAGTGGGTAATGGAAATAATTTTTGGTAGTTTGGAACGAGATTTGACAACTTATTCCCTTATTGAAATATTTTTGGCATGCTGTAGTTTACAAGAAAATTTTGTATTATAAAGTCAAATGTTGCTGTGGTAATTTATGGTAGTGTAAATATGATTTCCTAATTTATTCCATGTTTCTGCCAATCTTATTTTTCTAGCTGTCTTATACTTTATTGGCTATTAGACTAGAATATGGAGAGTGTCCTTTATTATTTCATGCAGAAAGATATTTCAAATTTTGCAGTATAAATCCTCTGCTTTTCCAATGCTGCTTCTCTGCTGCAGCTCAGTCATCAGAATAAGAAATAAGCTTATGCCAGTGTTAGGGTTTAACTAGCAATGAATTTAACTTTATTGTGATATTTATGAAAGCTTTTAAAATTGTGGTTAAGCAGAAATCTTCCATGTCATTTCAGTCAATATTTTCTGAGGAGGAGGATTTAAAAAAATTGTGAAGTTAAAAGTTTTCTCCTCATACCTCAGATTCCTCTGCCTTTCTCCTCTTCAGCTCTTTCCCTGAGTCCTTCCTTAGTGTCCCAGTGGTCTTGGAAGATTGGGTTTTTTTGGGTTCAACTGTATTTTTAGCAAAGACATATCCATGTTACCTATAAAATAAGCAAGGAGTTTGAAAACTGGGACCAAGAAGCCCCAGGCAGTTTCTAGGCCATTGCAAGTATAGCAATTATTACCAGTGGTACAGCAGCTGTCAGAGCTGTTATTTGACTTTATTGAGTTGCACTTAGAGCTCTTAAGAACCAATTTGCAAACTGTTCCTTTGCTTGAGGTATGCTTCTTGGGATTGACAGAAAAACTGGATCTTGAGCACAGTTTTCCAAACCACTCCCTCACCTTTTCAGACCAGAAAACTGAGTGTGCAAAGAAGCTAGAGATTATTAGCATGGCAGCAAAATTAATTGTGTTTGGTTAATGACCTATAAATGCAACAGAGACTGCTTCTTTGGGCATATTCTGAGGTGTCTTCCACTGGCTGAGAATTCCTGTGTAGCCAGTGAAACTCAAAGGTGTTTTTCAGGGCAAGATCTTCAAAGGTTTAAGTAATCTTTCTGGAGAAATGAATTTCTGATAATCTAATGTCTGAGGAAAAATGAAATTTTACTGATAGTCTGGAATACGTAACAGTTTTCTCTTTCCCTAATAGCTCTCTTAGTTGTAGCCTGCTTGAACAGTCCTGAAAAGCAGGATCTTCTTACCTAACCTCTGTCTTCCAAGGATTTTATTCTCATAACTGGACTTTCTATCTTGCTCACTCTTACCTGCCTTCACTGTGACCTACACATACTGTATTTCTGTCTGCATCAGAGGAGGCCTAGAAAGTACCAGCCTACACTTCACAGGAGCTGCATGATTATAAAACTCTCCAACAAACAGTGAGCTATGAATGGGAACCACTTGGTTCTGTGGACTATATATGGAATGTCAATATTTATCCTGGAAAGGAAAGGTTTAGCCATTTGGTTTATACCACAGAATTATGGAATGGATTTTGTTGGAAAGAGCCATCAAGATAATTTCATAGCAACCCAGGAACACCTTCATCTAGACCAGATTTTTCAACTCCCTGTCCTTGAGTACTTCCTAAGGCACCCATAACTTCTCTGGCAACTGGTTCCACAATCTCACCATCCTCATAGAAAATAATTTCTTCCTATGTCTAAACTAAACCCAGCTTCTTTCCTTTTATACCCATTACACCTTGTCCTACCAGTACATAGAATCATAGAATGTCCTAAGTTTGAAGGGACCCTAAAGATCATCTAGTTCCGACCCCCTGCCATAGGCAGAGAACTTGCCACCAAACAAGAATGTGGAAAGTTCCAGGGATGGCTCCTAAACAACTTCTGTGAACAGCCTGTTCTAGTGCCTCACCACGCTAATGTGGCAGCCTGGATGACACAGGAAAAAAATCACATTACTTAAAAGTCACTTTGGTTTAGCCTTGATATATTTGCAATGCTAGTGAAGGTTAAAAGCATACAGTAAGAAGTCAGATATAGGTGAAGAGATAACTTTGAACTCATGCTACACACTCAAAGTCTTTGGAGTGCTTTTCAAAATCTAAAAATTTCCAAGAGCAAACTATATATAAAGTGACATGACCATAAACAGACAACTGCAGAAGAGAGAAGCAGAAAAGAAAATGAGACAGAAAAGAGAGGCAAGAAAGGATCCACAACAACCAGCAATTTTCTTCTTAGAGAAGACAGAAGTTCAAAATAACAGTGATCAAAACAGCTCTAAAACATGGAAATATTGAGAACAACTAAATATTTCAACCCTGACAGAAAGCTGAGCTATTGTAGTTAATAAGCTTGGAGGAACAACTTGTCTTTTAGTAATTTCTTCTAAGTTGGGTCTTCTCTATAAGTAATAGTTTCAAGACAATTGATAACTCTATATCAAAGCATTTCAGTGCAGGGGGGTCAGTAATGTCAAAGAAATCTTCTGCAACCTTATGTAAGAGATACCTGAGCATATACAGTAAGTAATTTTCTGGACTATAAAACAATGTGAAACAAATAACAAGAGAGCAACTACCACCATTTTATTATTGAGGACAGGCACTGAATTTAAAATTTTTCACACCTGCATTTTTTCTCTGAATCCTCTGGGATGCATTGCAGAAAGATTGCCAAAATTTGCTTATTGTAACAACACATTACCAAAAGTGTGATGAACTTAGGTATTTTAAAAGCTGTTTTATTACAAAGCCCTAAAGCATAGTCCAGTTTTTTCCTGATTTAAGAACACAAATAAAATATCAGTGACATCTACAAATAAAAGCATTCAAGGGTTCCGCTTGCTTCCCTTGTACACATTTGGGTTTCAATTGTTACTGATGGATTGTGGATTCAGTTTCTTCTGTTTCTGAATGTTCCTAAATGGGAGAAATAAGTTGACTGCAGACAAAGTTAGGATACTAGCTGTGGCATGTATTTAATTGTATATGCTTTCAAAAAATATTTGGCAAACAAACAGAAAAATAATTCTTAACTGGAAGTGCAATAAAATGGAAACAGAAAAGATAGAGGTACATATTTATGAGCAGTGAAACCATCCAGGATGCAGTGATGGTGTGAGTATTACAGATAAGAGTAAGGAATGAGATAATTACATAGCTGAAAAGATAGTTGCTATCTCATATCATGAGAATATTATGAAGGGAGCTTCTCAGTCTCTTTCTTTCCCAAAGGAATATGCAAAGAAATTGGAACTCATCAGGTTAAGAACCAAATAAAAGCAAGTGCCTTGCCTCTCATTGTAACATCTCCTCCTTGTGGTAATCCTGATGACTTCACTTTCTAATCTGGTGAGCAATTATCATTACACAAGAACAACACATTATTTTTAAAAAATCATTGTTCAAGTGAGTTTAGTTTATTTCTATTAACCATTTTTAACCATATCCTGGGATCTAGCCTTTCAGTAATGCAGCCCTTTCCAAATATTGCTACGCTTAACTGCAATTGTTTTTCTTCAATTTTCCTGGATTTTTTTCTTTCAATAAGCTATACAATTAGCTTATTAAGAAAAAAAAAAAAAAAAAAGCAGTTGGCAAACAAGGTAGATGGAATCAAATAATTTGTTATTTAAAAACTGCTTTCTAAATATCTGTGCCAGGTATTTTCTGTAGCACGACAGTACCTGGAGTCTAATTGAAGACCAGGGGTGGAAATCACAGATCTCTTAAAACAATTTATTTCTGTATTGCTGACAAAAATATAGCCATAAAGACAAAAAAAAAAAAAAAAACCAAAACCAAATCTGCTGCTCTTTTAACTTGTCCATAAAGATGTATCTGGAAGACAAAAGCAGCAATGGATCTTAATCTATAATGGCACAAAACTGTCTGAATGAATACATCTTTGTGCACAGACCAAAAGAGATACCATGTATGTGTGACAGGTATAGACTGAAATAAAACACATCTGCTAGGGAAAAAAAATCATGGAAATACTGTTATTTCAAAATGGTATTTAAAAATACCTTTCTTTCAAGGGCTATGAAATTAAGTGCTCAACAAGGTGTGCTTTGGATAAATAATAAAAAAGTAGAGCCTCATGCTACAGAAGTAGAATCTAAACTACATTAGGCTTAAGAAAGTCTGCAAAAAATAATTCCAAAAGACAGACTGATTTTGTGTCTTTTGAGCAAGAATATATTTAAATTCTGAAAAGACAAAGATGACTTCTTGCTGAAAGGCTATCATGATGAGACAGTAAAGCAAATAATTTTTATCTCCTATATAAAAGTGGAGGGAGTTAAGCAATTGTGAAAAGTGTAGGAAGCTGCATTTAAAGTAGGTCTCAAAGGTACATCTTTTCCCTAGGTATACATGTTTGCAACAAACATAAAAATAGTAGAGTGAATATTTTGAGAAGCATGTATCATAAGAGGACTAGAATGTGAGCAGGGACCACAGCTCCTATTTGGTGAACATAGAGTTGCTTAGGCTTTGAACCATCCTATGTATTTATTCTGTTCCAGCAGAGGCTGTAGTGCACATCCATAGGATATTCTTTACAACATTGTTGATTTGCAAAATACCTTTTATCTAGCAAATTCAACAAAGAAACAAGAGTAAAAATTCCCCTTTGAAGGCTGGACTAGCTCTTCCTACAACTCCTACAACAAAGGGTTGTCTTTTATATTTGTATTCTTCTTCTTTGGGGTACAAATGAGAATGTCATTTAAAAAAATAAATAAATTTATACAAAAGGGCACACAATAAATAGAATGAAAGTGTTCTTTGAAAACTATCCATGTTTTTTACTTTTTTTGTACTGGGAGTCAAAGAGATTGAGAGACCTCCTTCTGGCTAGCTAAGTCTCTGATTTTTCACTAAGCACAAGTATGCTTGAGTTCTGAGAAGGTACAGAAGCTGTCAGAAAAAGTCTTTGTGGTTTTCCAGATCAAACTTACACTCTCAAAGGTGAGTCAAGAAGGGACAACTTTACTTTAGAGATAGAGAGGATATCAAGAGTTTTTCTAAACTCTTGTCCCACTGATGCACTCACCCACCCTGCCCCAGACATGTCACTTCTGATACTGACATTCAGGGATGATGAAAAGGCACAGATCTGCAACCTCAGAGCATGTGCCCAAACAAGAGTACTCTGCATTACCTAAGGAAAGCAGTACCCTTTACAAGCTTAAAAAAGCAGTCTTAAGCAAACCAAGGAAAATCTCCTTTAAATATTTGTAGTAGAACAAAGGTGTTCATCTCATGGGTGTGGATTAGTTAGTGGTATTAATAAAACTTATTTCACCTTTTCAGTACCCTGAATTTCCTGTAATTTTTCACACATGGATTAACTACTTTGATCTCCGATCAGAAAATATTTCTAAACAGCAAAATTTCACAGCACACTCTCAGTATCCCTTGAGAAGCACATATTGAAAGTTCAGCTTTCAATTTTAATTACTTTATCAGAGAGAGGAACTGATGGGATCCCAATTTAATCTTTGCTTCTATCTAATTCCTCTTTCCAGCTCCTACATTTTCCAAAAAGCTGGGGATTGCTCTCAGTAGTCATTTTCAATCACGTTCTGGGTTTAGCAGGAGGGATTTGCTGCACATCAACAGAAGATGAAGACAGGAACACATGCACTGGAGAAACAAGGAACATCAGAGCTCTAATGCAGAAAAGAAAGGTATCACTTCTGCACATTTCAGCCTCAGTATTTAGTAGCTGATATCACTTGTACCCAAAATACCTATTGGAACTTAAATTCCAGAGATGCAAAAACAGGTCTTTACGTCAGCAGTAACACTTATTATTTGCAGTTTCTTATGTCACACAATCCATGGAGGATTTTTTATTTTTATGTTGTTTTAATTATAGGGCTGGCCAGGAAACTATTCTGTTAATTTTTGTTCAATTATATAATTTTTTGTTTACTGCTTGTTCTATTTTCTGCTAAGATGGAGAAAAAAAAAATCAACCAAACATTATACAACCATTTAGTCTGCACAATAAAGAATGCCTGAAAATCTGAATTATCTAATTGGCTAGAGTGTAAAACAGCAGAATTCACCACTCGGAGTTTATTAGTCTGTTCATTTAATTAAGATTATGCAAATTCTTTGACAAAAAGTAACATTTTATTTAAAAATTGCATTCTCTTTTTCAGACATTTCACTGTTTGAATTGTACTAGAGAATGTTCATTTAAGACAAGCAGCTTTGATCATAAATATGCACTTATTCACGCCCTGCCATGTCTTATTGATTAAATAGGATATTTTCTCTCTTGTTAGAATGAAGTTGCAGTTCAAAGGTTTTAGAAAAACATCCACTGTTAAGAAATTGGCAAAGGAAGTGTGTAGTGCACTACAACCTCCAGAGAACTGCATGATATTCCCTCTTCCCAAGCTTCTGTGTTTATTGCTGAAAAAAGAGTGTGTACAATTTGTGCTGCAGTTGAAATTAAATAAATATTTGGGAAAAAAAGGATATGCTTGAAGGAAAATATGAACTATGTTAAATTCCATTAAATATGCAGATATGTTTTTAACTGTTCATTTATTTAAACTTATCATGATGTATTTCATCCAAAATGTGCAAGATACAAGTGAATGCTTTGGCTCATATCTCCTAAAAGGACCACTAATCCTTCTTTATCTTATAGAAAAGCAATCCCAAAATACAGTAAAACTATTGAATCCCAGAAACCTGTCATATGAGCTCTCTGATGGTTTTTGTATATAAATTTCAGTCAAGATGTTTGTGGACTTTTTGGAGCAGAAGCAAAGAATGCAAAAGTTTTCTCTCTTTAGATAGAAGGACTACATTTGGGGAGGTGGCACTTTTAATTTTTTCCCTTTTTTCCAAAATTTCTATGTGATTCAATATTTCTCTGAAACTCCCACTATGTCCTCCTATGGCAAGTTTCAAAATGGAAATCAAATATCTCTGGAGCCTCAGAGAGAGCACACTGAATAATAAAATAAAACAAGGCTTTGTACTCACACAGCATTCTTTGAGGGTTTCTAAGTATTTCAAAAATACATGAATTCTCACAGCAAGGTGAGTAAGCATAAGAGATGTCAATGAGATTATTATCCTCATTTTGCTAATAGAAATACCAAGACAGGAAACTTGAACAACCTGCCAAGCTTGTGGTTCATAGTCAGGAGAAAGCAGATCTCCTAACTCCTACTTCCCAATATTAACCAAGACCATTGCCAATGGCTACCCAAAGTTTGCTAACCTCAGGACCTTGCAAAATATCCCTGAGATGTCATATAGCAACCGGAAAAGGCACAGTCCAAAATGTATTAATGTGAATAGCAACTTTTCTACCAGAATGAACCCACTGAACTCTGAAGATTTTTCTAAGCCGGATCATTCCTAGTGCTATAAAAATGGCACAGGTTCTGGCCATTCCTGCCACACTGCCAGGACGTAACCTAGTAATTGTCTTTTTTGAAGGATTTTGGAATTACTTTTTTTAAAGCACTGTTTAACACAAAATAGCAGAGTTCTTGAGAGCATTTATGTTCTTATGCCTGGAATGACCAGGTCCATTCCAGGTGCTGTGAGCAGGCAGTTCTTAATCTGGGAGGCTGCAGGCCATGAGAGATATTTTTTTCAGCATTGTCTTTGAATACAAAGAAGAGTACTATTCGTATTGTTATGCATAGATTCATTAATTTTTTTGCTGGCTTCTCACTTAATATGGCTACCAAATAATGCTTTTCCACAGAGCTGAGTGCTACAAATTAAGAGAAAACAGGAGCTAATTTCAGGATCAGATTAGGCCTGCTCTGCACCATTCACTTTTTAATATCAAACTTTTTGTTTTGGCTTTCTTCTACTTGCTGTAACATTGCATGAGTCCAGCTTGTGGGTAAGAGTGCCACCTATTGAGTGCCTGGCAATATTTGTCATATGTACCAAGGAAACAAAATCTTATATACTATTTTTTATGATGCATCTATAAGTGACAAAAAGACAAATGTCTTCCCAACTGAACTCTGAAGACTGCTATATATTTAGCGGGGAAAAAAAACAAAAATTAAAAACTGGAGGATTTAAGAAGCAGTATCACCCTACCGAATACATCTTCAAATATTTTTTTCCCCCTTAGAAAACCAGGAAAAGGGGAAAATAAATATATAGCAAAAGGTTAAGTACTTACAACAAAAAAACAGTGTCTCTAATAAAAAGTTTGTTTAAAAGAGTTCAGATATAGTTCAGGGTACGTTTGTCTCCTGACTCGACCCAGAGAGGATATTTTTCCCTTCATCATATTGGCTAGTCATTATGCTAATTAAATACTTTACTAAACCAGGATGTGCTAGATGTCACCTTGGAAACACTTCAAACAGTATTGAATAATATAAAAGTTGAATATAAGACAGCCACATTAAAGGGTTATATTACAGAATGAACTAGCTTTTCTTTCTTGGCAGCAAATTTGCAAAGAAAGCACATATTTTTTAAAATTGCTGGAATCTCTAGAAAGTGAGAAAAACCAAAAAGATTTATAAGAACACTGATGATTTTTCCCACTTTATTACACTTGCATATGAATTGCATTTTCCTGGCATCCTGAGCAGCGATGACATACGAGAAACATGCATATTTTTAGAAGACTTCTATTATTATTTTCTTGGGTATATATACTGAGTTAAATCAAAAGAAATCTTGCTTATATTATATGCTGCACTTAATGGGCACTAGCTAGAGAAACTAACCATTTTCTGAAATGTGCAGAAAAATAATCAGATGAGAAAATTACTGGAATTTCATCAGTACAGGAACACTTCTCTCCACAGACAAGTGCAAAAATGTGTGTACTTCATTTTAACTTGCACTGAAACAACCTTTTGTTTTGCTTTCCTTTTCTGAGCCATGATGCAGTAGCACTTACTCTTGCTCCAAAGCAGAGTTTGTGGACTCCATCTCTGCTGATGACCTGAGAGAGAGCCTATGAGATTGGGAATGAAGAATAAATAAATTCCTTTAATTTATTATATTATACAAACAGCACCCTCAATTAATGAGATCCTGATCACACTTCAAGGGCAGTCTATCTAAGAGCAGTGATGTGCAAGAAATGACAGAGGGTGAATCCTGGTAGTGTTATTCTGGTGTCAGTGTGAGCATTGCTTCAATGACACAAAATCAGGAGGAAAAGAAATATCTTGAAGAAGCCCTGATGGAGAGATGTGAATGAAGAAGCACATTATTATTGCCTTGAAATGAGCATAGTGATGATCAGACAACCCCAGAGTATGCAGGCAAACATAAACAGCTGTCACAAACTCCAGAATCTGAAATATCACAACAGAGGCATGGATCCTCCCTCAGTATGCAAATATATGTAAACACAGATACAGACACACAGACGTATGTCCTGAACCCAGGGCTATATTTTTCTTAATGTTACTTAAGCCAGTCTGTGACCTTCCTAGGAGATTTGCAAATCTGGCCTGTGAACTGTGCAGTCAAAAATCCCGAAAATTAATCAACATACTTTGTCTTCACATGCTTGTTTCAGTCCCTATTTTTCAGAAGACAGACTCCCCCAAAACGTCTAGCAGTTCTGGGACATAGCCCTTTCTCATGCTATAATTTGTTCTTTGGAATGATGAACAAATAATAAAATGTGACTCCCCCAGCCTTATTTACTTCTCAGAAAGGTCTGAGACGCCTGTGAAGAGGTAAAAAATCTGACTGTATACATATTGCTGAAATCATTCCAAAGAATCTTCATCTACCAAAGTCATGGTAACAATTCCCACTGAAATGATTTATCTAAAGGTTTGAACCGACAGTACATTCATGATGGCAAGATCCTGCCTTACTATACGTTTCTAGTTTCTCTATCAGCAACATTCCTCTGGATACAAGATGTATTTGTCACTGCACACAACAGAGCCTAGTGCTAGCCATCCTCACTTCCTGGATGTCATGCAATTTATAAACTGGACACTGATTTTAAGAGGATGGATTGAAGAACAGTAGGGAATATTTGTGGCACCACAGCATTTATCACCTCTAATACTGCAGAATGCATCCCTTTCCCCTGAGTGAATTTGGAGCTCAGGTTTTGGCAGCAACCACAGCAAGGTAAAAATCACACCAAGTAAGAATGTAAGGAAAAAAAAAAAAAAGGAAAGAAAAGGAGCAGGAGCATGTAAAACAAAACAATGTTGTTTTAATTTAACACAAATGTCCTTTTAAGGGCTCAGAGTTAAAAAATCACTCAAAGTAAGGACGTAAGAAAAAATAGAAAAGAAAAAAGAAATATGTCAAAAAGCAGGCTGCTTTATTTAAAAAAAAAAAAGTCTTTTGAGGTTCCAAGGCCTGAACCTCTGTTAGGACTGCTACACAGGCTGGATGACTGCCAACATATCAGGTTGCAATAGGCCATTAGAAGAGGCTGAATATGGATAATCTTCCCTACGGGCTGAGCAGAGTCATACTGCCTTGATTACTTTTTTTAATTTAGATTAAAAATCCCTATAACAGTTGCCGACTAATTGGAAAAAGACTTTAAAGTAGCTTTAGGAAATTAGGTAAGAATAGTTTTTATTATTGTAGTGAGTAGCAATTGCTGCAAACCTCTTCCTCCTAAAGGATGGGAAGTCAATCATGAGAAACTCTTATCAGTACAGAAAACCAAACCTTGTCCCTTATGGGATTTCATCCTTTGAAAGCTTGTTTTACTCTGGCCATTTGATTGCAAGTCAATGTCAGAGAGCAAAACAAATGTTGGAAAGGCCAATCTCTTAGCAATCCATGCACACTCATACAGTGCTTTTAAAAAAAGAAGTTAGCTTCACATGTAGGTGACAAGCCACGGCAACCATAGGCCCAAGTTATGATTTCCTGAACCTTAACAAAAATGTTAAGACCAGTATTTTAATTAAAGTAGAGTATATTTCTGATTTAGAATGAGTGCTCTCCCAGTCTTGTGATACAAATCCCAGGATTCATTTCTCCTTATCATTCCTGATTAGCAATTCATGGACTACATAAATTGCAATACTGATTTGAACTTTGGAACTCAAAGATCAACTACAGGATTAAAGTCCATAATGGTCACCTGATTTCCTGGAAGAAACAGAAATATAAGAGTCACATGCAACAGCAGCAATATATTAACACACAAAAGCCAGGGTGTGGAATTGGGAAGAAATTAGACAAAATATCACTGCCAAAAGTGGTTAAATACACACATGTAATTAAAATTCACAGGTTTGAGAAATAAATCCAACACTGACATGGAAAGTAAGTTAGCAGAGGCCTCTGTCTACTTTTTTCCAAGTAAATTTTCATCTGAGTGTCATGATAGCAGTGCCTCTGCAGGCACTGTCAGTTTCAAGGATTTACAGGATTTAGGTTCTGAACAATACTGCTTTCAGTCACAACCTTAATGAGAGATTTACAGAAGTAGCCACAGCATCCATGTGATTAATTCAGATATGCAATCAGATCAATGCTTTCAGGAAAATACATTCTGGGGAAACAGATTGATACACTAGGATTGTTTATTCTTGGCTATAAGGGGCAGGTTTTCAAGTGCCCAGCTGTCACAGCTGGGGTGACATTTTAAAAATGTTGCTGAGAGTCCATTAGCTCTATTGTCATTTCTTCAATCAGATTTTTCCTATAAATATTTATTTACTTATATATATATATATATATATATACATATATATACATATATATGTATTGTAAAAGCTCATTCATTCAGTCAGTGGACATAGAGCATCACTCATATCTGCTGCCTAAAGGTTCTCTAGAATTTTCTCTCAACCCAGTATGCTCATACTACCTTTATTTTTTTTGTGTGGTACAGAAAAACAAAAGCTAACTACTCCCTTGTATTCCCAAAGAACATCTAAAGCACCCGGAGACATATTCTAAGAAAAGACTCTGAGAAAAAATAGAGAGCTCTACGTATGTATCAAGATTGATTCTGAAATAATATTAAGTCTGTAAAGGGATTTACTGAACAAATCAAAAGAGGAAGGCAAATTCTTTAGACATACTAGATTTTCAGAGCAACTTGGTCCCTGACCCAAGATAGCTATTTACAATTCTTGGCCCTTGCTGAAGGTGAATGTGTCTCAGAAAATGCTGCTCAGAGTGTCCCCTATAGCTAAGCATCTGGCTCCACTGCAGACTCATCTAATAACAAATGAGCAAATGTTCACAAATCTGGAACACATATTCAAACAGACTACAGCCAGCTTTAAAATTAAGCAGCCCTCTTAATCTATATTGCACAGATTTTGGAGAATGCAGTGTTTTGTGACAAATATTAGCCATATTATTTGACTAAATTCAGCAATGTAGTCCCTTTGTATGTTTTAGGACGCTTTTATGGTCTCCAATACCTTATAGCAACAAAAATAAATTTACCTACATTCATACTACTACAAAATTCATACTACTACAAAAATAAATTGCAATCAATTTAGAGAATTGGTTTTTTGCATCTTCGCAGTTAGGTAACTCCTGCTTCATTAAAAAAAATGTGAATTATCAGTTATTAAATATAAACAATGATAGAACCAATCTGTTTAAATCTGAGTCTTAATACTGACTAGAGAAAGATTTAAAATATTTTTTCCTCTTCTGTTTCTTTCTTACAATTCAGTCTTACAATTCAGCCATTATGCATCATAAGACTGGGGAAAAGCATCAGAACATTTTTAGTCTGTAATGCCATTATAATAATATGAAGAGAGAGTTTATGGAGGGGATTTGGTTTTTAAACCTATGCATTCAAAACAGTCTTGGCCAAGCAAGACAAAATTTCTGCATTTCAGGACTCATAGCAACCCAGCAACATAATTCTCATTTTCATTCTGCTTTGGAAGCATGAAGGACTTTCAGAAAAAGAAGACATTAATTAGTATGAATTGACACTGGACCCTAGACATTTCTAACCTTACTGTAGCAGATTTCAATTCTGATGCCTAATCCATAGCCAACTCATTTTAGATAGGAAAAGATCGGTTGATAAAAGCTTAAAAAATCATTTTAAATAAGACATAGAATATTCTAGAAGTATAGATGATAAAGAAATATAAATTATATGGAGCTTTGAATCATGACAGTCTCAGTGCCCAGCATCCTTGAGAAGTAAGGAAGTATTTCCAAATAAAAAAAATATTCCTCAAAAGCCAGGAACAACATTCTTATATGTTGTTTTTCTAGAAATAATTTCTGTAAGAAATCAAAAGTCACAAAGCCTTCAAAAGGAAAGTATGGCAGACTTCTACCACCAGCTGATTTTAAGCCCATTTATTTCTGTGTACAGCTATGAGTCATTGCAAGCAGAATAATCTAGAAATTTCAGCAGATTATGCTCCTCAGTTGCTTTGGCTGTGGTGCTTACTAGGAGGAATGGCCTCCTAGGACAATCCCACTCCTGAGACAGTGCCTATAAAGTGGTCTCCAAAGTTGGTTAACTTTACTGCCCCATGATCAGATGTATTTTGGACATATTTCCATTTCCTTCTGTAGTCCAATAAGACACAAGCCTACTCCCATTTTTTTCAGTTGTAAAATAGTTTCGCTAGTTTTCTTCTTTCCAGTTCCTGCATAGAGGTGGAGTCTGGTTACCTGGGTAACAGAAACACAAAATCGGACATAAAATCAGAATTTCTTTGGCTTACTGATTAGGCTATTGAAGAGCAAGTGATGTCTCACACATAAACAGGTTTCTGCACAAAGTAATAATATACCTACACACCTACCCTGTTAGGTGTTAAAACTGAGAGAAGAGAACATAAAAGTAACAATGTAGGATCAAATCACAGAATATGGTCAGAAGTTCCTAGGATAATTCAGGCTGTCTTAGGCTTCAGGAGGTCTCCCTACCCTGGTTCAGCTTGCTGCCTGCCATGACCCAATGCCATCTCACCAAGGCTTCTGCCCAGCCCCACTGTCCTAGCCTGCATCCTTGAAGGGCTCTGCCTTTCTAGGACAGAGTTTGGACAACACCCATGTTGAACTTTATGGCATCCCTTTCAGCCCCTCTCTCCCCCTGGTCCAACAACTTTTGAATGGCAGACCAGCCCTTAAGTAAACCAACTGGGTCCCTTCATTGTTATCTTCAACCTTGAGGTGTTGCCTTTTTACCAGTCTGGAAATGAAACTTGAGATAATTTAGCAAGGAGGTAATATAAAAGAGGATCTTTAATGAAGGCCTTCAGGAGCAGTTATTGAAAGATGCCCACTAATGCCCACCCCTACAGGAATGAGTACACATTTATAGGTTTTAGGAAACTAGCATAACTGATAAAAATCACCAGTTAGGAGGACAAGTGGTAATGCAATTTCCCCCCAGGTCAAGCCCCTTCTCTGGAGCCCCTCTTCAGCACCAATTGTATTTTGTCCATGAGAATGTATCTTTTACAGTTGTTGAAAAACCAGGATAGCACAGGGCTGCATACCCCCTGGGAATACCGGAATTTGGAGCTCTGGAATTTGTTTTGTCTTTCTGCTTAGGGAAAAGCCATGGGAAAGTACTGGAAAAACTAGCTAATAATAAAATAAGTGACAGACTTATATATGTGAAGAATACAGAGAACATATAAAAGGAAAAAGGCAAAACCAAATGTCATCATAAGCCAGTATCCTCCATCTCCTACCCTGGATCACTGATAGAGGTGTCAAGCAGAACAGCTCCCAGGACCAAGCCTGTAGGACCCGTGGGACCCCCAGGTGTTACCCACCTCCACAAAGGACACAGCCCCGTTAACCAGGACCCTCCAAGCCCTATCACTCAGCTGAGGAGGTTGTGGTGTACAGGCCCACACAGCGTAGTAATGTCTCTCTAAATTATACCAGTCGTGCTTAAAGCAAATTATAAGGTGGAAAAATAACACCTCCACTACTATGGTTTCTTAGTTTTTAGCATCTAGAAACTAAATCATTTCAATACTTGAAGTAGGAGTGCTTGGTGGGCTTCTATTTTCTAAATATTTTATATTTCTGAATGCATCTCTCCTAACTACAAATCCTATAGTGTCATTAGGTATTGTGTGTGAGGAAAAAATCTTCTCTTGTTGTAAACATCCTGCCAAATAATGTAATTTTCTCCTCTTCATTCTATTGCAGGAAAGTGTGACTAATCAGTCCCTGCTCACTTCCTTCTCATCATTCTTGGATTTATCCACTATCCCCCAGGTATTTTTCCTCCCAGACTAAGGAAGCCTAGTGTGTTTAATCTATCCTCATGTAGAAATGAATGGAACATAGTTGTCATCTTTCTTTCTAGTTTTATTTTCCTTTTTGAGATGGTATAAGAAGAGCTCTGCTTAGTATTAAGGAAACAAGAACACCTTGGACATGGGGTATAACAATGCTTTCTGGTTTGCTCTAATTTTCTTTCATAGTAATTCCTAAGAGCTGATTTTTGTTTTTTATTGTCTCTGGATATTAAGATGATGTTTTCATAGAAATAGACACAATGTCTCCACAATTTCCTTCTGAACAGTAATAGTTCATTTAGAGTCCATCCCTGGGAATGTATACACCCTGTGTACCTATAGGTAGTGGGTTTTTTCCCAGATGTATTGCTTTTGTGGAACAGAATTTATCATTCAATTTATCACCAAGCTGCTCAGTATTGTGATGTCCTTCAGCACTTCTGCAATCAACTTGCATTTAACTGATCTGAATGTTGTACTACTGGCAAATATTTTTACCTCTCTTTCCCAATACATAGCCACTTTCCAATTTTAGTGAATATGTGGATGAACACATAACTCTACTCTTAATATTGTGACACCTGACAGTTATTTCTTCTTTTTTCGCTAGCTGTAGTAGTAGGCGGAGGAGCAGTAGTAGGAACAATATTAATATTGTTGTTGCTACATTTATATAAAAACCACAGGTTCTTGTTCAGCCATATCATCTCCACTCCTGTAAGGAATTCTAATACATTTTCACGGTATGATCTAGTTCTTCAGATGCCAACTTTAATGTTTCCCACTATGTCATACTTATGCATATGTATTATTGTGTCTGTATTATGTCTTCCTCCAAAGTGTCCAGTACAGAAGTCAAATAAACTCATCTCTTTTACTCAGATCTGTTGTCAATCCCTTCCTAAGAACAAGTTCCACATTTGTCAGTTTTGACTCTTCTGGTCTCAGGGTCATTTTAAACAGTAAGTTGCACGTCACAGTTCATATGTCAGCAATTTTGTACTGATTGCCTTTATAACTCATCATGAAACATAATTTGATCATGACAATTTATGACCTTTCAATTGCCTTTATTGAAACTCCTCTACTGCAGAGTGTTGTGATGGATTCTGAACCTTTACTTCACCATGCTTGAAACATCTCCCAGCTTAGTACAACTGTGCACTTTAGATTAATACTGTCTAGTCCATCACCTGCTCTTCAGATAAATAGTTGATGAAAGAAACAGGCCTGCAACCACAAGTTCCTGATGTAACTCACTTGAAAAGGTTTTCTACATTGATAGTCAGCCTTCAATAACTACTGCCACCATCACAATTGTAATTGGGCATCTCCCTCCTTCAGGAACACGGACAGTTATTGTCTCTGTCTTCAAGAATTTGACAATAGCAGTGAAAGCTATCCAGAAGGATATAGTATATTTTAGTTTGGATTTTCTGTTGTGACTTTTAGACTCTTGTTACTGAAGGGGAAAGAGCTGGAGGATAAGAGCTCTGCATGTTTTACTGCAGTCAGGGATATTTGTTGCATATACACATTTAAAGAGACATCCAGACACAGATCCAGTGCTCTAAATATCTGTCTGTCCTTGTTAGCTCTTCTTTCAGCCTCTGTGGTACTGCTGATGCTTAGTAAATGACTGCCTTCAAGTGCCTGCCTTGACAACTGAGCTCTATATAACAACTGCCAGGAAAACTCAAGTTGAATCAAGGGGCTGCCTGAATAATTTATATTAGTGTTACTTTTACAACTTCAACACATTCACAACTAAATCCAGTACAAATGAACTAGTGTATAACAGTCTATCCATGGCAAATTGGGCCAGAGAGAGCCTACAAGTTCATGAGATGAAAAAAAAAAAACCAAAACAAAGAATGAAAGGGCAGCAACTGAATTCTACTGGTGCTGATTATATATTTTCTACTAATATATAGCTTCCAACAAGATATGAAAATAGCAAAAATGGTTTATCAGAATAGCAAAGGTTTGTCTGCATGCAAGTCTTTAGCCCACCTCCATCCAGATCTTTTTTCCTGGATTATGCAGGCTACATCCAGAATTACTGAATTTAGGAGTATGTTGACTAAATACTTGTTAGATTTGGCCATTTCTAGGTGAAAATGCAAAGTATTATGCACAAACTAGCATCATCTGATTCCAGTCAAATCATTCTCAACTAAAAGAACGTAGGCAAATTGTTGGTTTGTCTATGTAATTTTCCAGGTTGCACATACCTTTTATTTCTTTATAATAATGTAATGCTAATTAAAAGCAAAGTCATGAAACTCAATTGCTAATGTTTAATTGACCTCATTTGATGTATACAAGGTGAGATATAATTTTTTTATATTCATATACACAGATACTGACAGACAGTAATTACAAGTATTTATGGATTCTGTTTATTCTCCTATGCAATTTTTTGTGACAGGATTTCAAAAAGGAAAAGGGATGGGACAAAGGAAGGGAAAAGGGAAGAGAAGCAAAGTTCCAGGAAAAGAAGTTCCAAGAAGGGAGGGAGGGAGGGAGGGACGGGGGGAGGAAGGAACTAGGTAGACTTCATTAAGATGGATTAGAAGGATGGAACTGGAAAGAAAGGAAAGTTGTGATTTTGAAAAACAAAGCTTTATCTAATAAACTAATAGCAAATGTGTGTGAATTTATCTTATTCTGTTAGTCAATGTCATCTCAACTGGTTTTAAAAAATTTTCTTACAGAGGAAACTCTATCCTGGATATTGCTAAGCTATCAAGCAAAATATAATTTTGAAGATTAAAGTCATTCAACAAAAATCCTAGCAAACTGGAATACTGGCAACAATGGATGAAGAGAAGGCTGAGGCTCAACAACACTTGACTCAGTGTCCAATGGCAAGCTCTCTTCCTACACCTCTTGAGTAGATGGACAGGAGGATGGGTACTGAAAGAACTAAGTCCCTCCAAATGTAAGTAAAGATCCTGTCCATGACCACCTCTGAGTAAGGTAAATCTGAGAGTAAGGTAAATCTTTGAGAACTGACAAAATGTATCCCAGAATCCTGAGGGAATGGCTAATGCAATTGCCAAGCCACACTCCAAAATATTTGAAAACTCTTGGCAAGTCAGGTGAAGTCCCTAACTTGCCAAGACTTTTTCAGGTGACTGAAAGACTGAAAAAATGGAAACATTGTACCCATCTTTTAAAATAATAGAAAGGAGGACCCTGAGAACTTCTGACCTGTCAGACTCACCTCTGTGTCTGGGAAGATTGTGGAACAGACCCTCCCAAAAGCTGTGCCAAGGCACACATGGAACAGGGAGGTGGTTCAGGAAAGCCGTCCTGGCTGCACCAAGGGCAGGTCCTGCCAGACCAACCCCGTGGCCTTCTGTGGAGGAGTGACTGAGTGGACAGGGGAAGAGTGACAGGTGTCACTTTTGTAAAGCCTCTGACACAGGTCCCCACAACATCCTTCTCCCTTAAACTGGAGAGAGAGGGACTTCATGGTGGGACTAAGAAAGTGGTTAGATGGTCACATCCATGAGGTCATGGTCAATGGCTCAGAGTCCCAATGGACAAGAAGGATGACAGATGTCCTTATTGTCCATATGGGGACCAGTGTATTTAATACTGTTGTTAATGATACAGACAAAGAGATTGAATGCACCCTCAGCAAATTTGCACAGGACACCAAACTGTGGGGAAGGCTAGGAGGCCATTCAGAGGGACCTGGACAAGCTTCAGAAGAGGGTCTATGAGAGTCCCATGAGGTCAGCCAGGGGCCAGGACAGACTCTGGTATCAACACAGGCTGGGAATGAAGAGATCAGAGCAGCCCTGCTGAGAAGGACTTTGGGGTGCTGGACCTGACCCAGCCATGGGCACTCCCAGCCCAGAAAACCACACGTGTCCTGGGCTGCATCCAGAGCAGCGTGGGCAGCAGGGACAGGGAGGGGATTCTGCCCCTGTGCTCTGCTGAGAGCCCACCTGCAGGGCTGCATCAGCTCTGGGGTTCCAGCACAGGAAGGACATGGAACTGTTGGAGCAAGTCCCAGAGGAGGCAAAAAAGCTGCTCAGAGGGCTGGACTACCTCTCTTATGAAGAAAGGCTGAGAGACTTGGAATAGCTCAGCCTGGAAAAGAGAAGTCAGAGTGACTTAATTAATTGAAGCTTTCCAATGCCCAAGGAAGCCTACATGAAAGGGGGAGAGGAGCTATTCACAAGAGACTACAGGACAAGGGGGAATAGTTTGAAACTGAGAGTGGATCTAGATATTATGAAGATACTCTTTACTGTGAGGGCAGTGAGACACTAGAACATTTTGCTCAGTGAAGGTGTGGGTGCCCCATCCGGGAAGACCAGGCTGGAAGTGGCTCTGAGTGACCTGGTCTAGTGGAAGACAGCCCTGCCCAGCAGCAGGTGGGTCATAACTAGATGATCCTTAGGGGCTCTTCCAACCCAAGCCATTCTATGGTAATATACCATTTATTTTGAGAGACGCATTTTAATGTACCAACGTGTAATGTAAATGTTAGTGGCGGTTGTCATCTTAACCGTAGTTTAAGGTGGTAGAAGCTGTGTAAATTGCTAGCTATTTGTGTAAGTGTAATTAAAGATGAATCATAAGGTAAAATATACAATCAAAAGAAAAATGAGTACTAGTTCTACCATGTTAAAAAAAAAAAAACAACACTGATTACTTGTTTTACTTTCCTTTCATTTTCTGGATGGAGTATTGCCATTAATAACAGTCATGCTACCCCCTACTGAAAATTTTAAGTGCATTGGTAATATTGTAGTTAAGAGTACAGTATACATTCTTTACTCTAAAAGTCCGAGTAAAAAAGTCTTACAAGTTTAAGATGAAAAACCTGCAATTTGTACTGAGCAAGTATTATTAAATGACCATTATTCCAACAAGAGGAGGAATTAAGCAACACAGAGCTTAACTGTTCACTTCATGATCTGGGTTACATATAGTTTAGGAGCATATCTCAAGTTAGGGCTGGTGACATATATACAAAGCCACAATATTCACAGATGTATCTGAGCAGTCAGAGACAGCCATGGCCAACTGTGAGGTATTTTAACTGCATGTCCTCACTTTACTCAGACAATGTGGTTTTCAAAGGAGCTGCAAGGCAGACTGTCTAAATCAAAAGATTTTTTACTTTACTAATTTGGGCAACATTCTTGTTCTCATCTTTTCAACCTTTAAGCAGAAGAAGCATCCAACAGAATCTCAAGTTAAAGAGATTAAGGCAACAGAGCAGAGATTTGAGAAAGGCCTTACTAGTGATTTGTTCAGCATTTAGAAGGTGGCATAAGACAGTTCACAAATATTTTCACAAAATTTAACAATTACTTTGAAGATAAACACTATATGTAATAGTGCCACCTGGTGACTGAATTATGTCAAACACAATTAAATCAGCCTATTAACTTGATTAACTTTTCATAAATAGGGTCCCAGCATCCCTGAATAGAGTGAAATAAGTCCAAACAATTAGCAATCTATTGCAAAGGTGCTATGGTTCAAAGCTTTATTTCAAATTTAACAAATTTCAAGACACAAGTTCTTTCTGAAAGCTGGAAATACTTATAATACTCAGTAGCTCTGTGAAGCCAAAAGGTACTTAGTATGTTCAAAATCTGTCACCTAAGTGAGTCAACAAGATTTTAACTTGACAGAACTAGTTTATAGTTGAGATGTAATTGTGAAGTGTAACTGCTAATATTGGCTCCAGAGTAAATACAGAGTAATTCATTTAGCATTGATTTGGACATGACCATGCTTTAAGTGACAATCCATCTTTTCCACAACAGAAACAGCCAGTATTGGCTGAGATGTCTTCAATTAAAAAAAAATAATTAGCTTTTCTAAAACTCTGTTCTATTTTAAGTATTGTATTTTCAGTTAAGGAACTTGGAAGCAACCATCCACAAAAGTCTCACTAATAATTGTTCCTGATTAACACGAGAACATCAATAAAAAAGATAATTGAACACTTTTTTTTTAATTAAAATAATCAAGTCAAGGAAAACAGCGTACGTGACAGATTGGTTGTGTAGAAATAATTGACTCATTAATCTTAACCATATGAACATGTTCACATTAGCAGGGTCAGCTGCTAGAAAGGATGAAACCATAGTTACATATTCACAAAGGTGTGAAGTTGAAGTTACCCTAACTGCACAAAATCTTACCTTAGGAACTTAATAGAAGCTTTAGAGATAGCTTTAGATAGCTTTCTCATTCCAAAAGCAGAGAAATTTTCAGTGAGTCTCAAATCATGTGATATGGATTAAAAACCTTTTCAGCAAAGAAATGCCTTCTATCATACTAAATGATCAGCACAAAGATGTTTAAATCACTGACTGTAGTCCCTATCTACATATCCTTAACCTCTGTAAAAGGTATGTGTTAAAGCCTTTTCTTGGTGTTAAGGTAACTAGACCTTCTAAGCTAAATAGCTCCAGAGTTGAATTGTGTTAATGCAAAAGGCTTCAGCCTCGCAGCAACAGCATATGAAACTATATAGATGCTCAAGAAAAGTTTTCAGCAATGTGTGTATAACCATTGAATGAAATTGGTTCCCTGTTGATTACACATTATGCACGCATATAAGTGTATATATATCCAAATATTTGTAGCTGTGCACCACCATAATGATGGTGCTGGCAGTGCTTGTAACAAGCCACAAGCTTTACCTTAAGTTGACAATTCAGGGCTTAGTTCCCAAGAAGGTTTGTCTGAATTTAATTTGGCCTCCCTGGAGATTAATTTTAGTTTGGTAGAAAGAGCAGTCATCTAAAGATCAGGTAACTACTATTGTATGTTTTGTTCAGCTTTGAACGTAAACCATGTTAAAATAGCTATCACTATACAGAGATAGGTGTTTAGTAGATAAAAGCAGTAATAATGTTGTTAATCTATATGGAGACAGGTTACTGTGACTTAGAAAGAAATGAAGCATAGATAAGCAGTTGAGTAAGATGGCATCAGGGGCCTTCAAAGCCCTGGCATACCAGATGCCAGATGCCCTGGGCTACAGGCAACTAACCAGTCATTCCTGGTCACCTTGGGAGCTGGGCAAAACCACTGCTCATGGAAATAGAGAAAAGGACAAATACAATAACAGGACTGAAACATACCTTGTATGGCATAACATGGACTTGCAGATCAAGTGAAGGAAAAGCAAGCTACAGATTATATTGCTGAGCACAAAATTAGCCACTAGTACGTCCTAGAGGAAAAGAAAAACTAAGATCAACTCCACCTTTCCTCCTGCACATAGCTTAGGACACTGGTCATGGGCCATATCGTAAAGTTCTCAGACTGAAGCTACAATTTACCTTAGGGCCCAGAAGGCTGGTGAAAGGCCAAGATCATCACCACCTGAAGATTTTGGGAGGTTTGTCTTTCTGCCATTTTAATTGCATGTGTTTTGATCTGTAAGCATTGGTTACATGATAGTTTCATTGCAACTGGGCTACTAATGTTCTTCAATTAAACCATTAAGATTTTAATTAGACTAAAAATGCATTATTGGCTTCACATATAAGGTGGGTGGCTTTCTGCTGCAAAAGGGTTTTGACTGTAAAAAACTCACATGAATTATAAAAGCTGTTTTGTAACCCAGGTAAGATAGATATGTAGTACTTTACATTAGTTTGGTTACTCAATGCAGAGGCTGGCAGAAGAGGACAGCATGTCTATGACACGATCCTGCTGCACAGAGCATCTGCCATTCTGAAGCACCTCAGTTCTTTCACTCCTGGAATTTCAGTCTTAAGAGAGTACAAAAGTTACAGCTATGCATTTCCAAGTTGCTGCTTGATTGGACTCGCATGGGGCATTTTCAATTGTCCTCTATGCTACTGGACCATAAGATTTCTACACATGAAAGTCAGCTATTGTGATTGCATTGCCAATAATAGTACACTATAATAAAATGGGATGCAAATAAGTGCTTGGAGCCCAGCCAGCTGCTGTAAATCTCAGCTAAGCTGAGAGGACAGCTCCTTGAAACTATCCAAGCTAAAACAATTGATGGCAGTTGAAGATCTGGGTCAGCATGTTATAGAACAAGGAACTATCTCCACTTTGATTATTTTGAGAATAATTGTTGAGATAAGCTTATTACTCTGATCTTCTCAAACATCTGCCTTTTCAGTGTCCATGATTGCCATCACTTAATTCTCTTTCAATTTTTTAGTTCAGAGAGCACGTTAGCTCATTAAAGCCTCCATTATTTTCTTAATATACTGCAGGGTTTCCCCCAGAATCAATACGGTCCATCAAGTACCACATCTTTCACTAGAGACTGTCAAAAGGCAAACATTAGCCATCCAATCACATCTTTTCTAGAGCAATATAAATAGTTTCTCTTCAAAGAAGTACAAATAAAATTATATTGTGGCTTATATCTTAATCAATGAAAGCTATCAGGTATTTTCATGCCTCCCACTAAAAAATTAATCTACACATAACAACTGTGACTAGCGTCTGACTTAACCATTTCAACATAGTACTAAGTATACACCTTATTTGTCTTCTAGATGAGTTCTTCATAAAAGATCCTTTATATATAGCTTTTCTGGTAAGGTCTTTTTAATGCTTATGGAAATAATCTCCATGACCAGACCCAGTGAGGAACCTGGAAATATCCAGGCTTTGGAGGACATCACAGAATTTAAACACACCAATTAACAATGCTGGATTTCAAAATAACTAACAGATTATCTTTTTTATTAAAATTTTTTTTCTTAAAACTTTCTTCCTTTGCTCACATTTTCCAAACCAAGGAAAGCAATTTGCTTCACAATTTTAAACTATCATACTATTTTCCAAACCAAGGAAAGCAATTTGTGTCTCAATTTTAAACTATCTGCAGTCATCACATGATTAATCAATCATCGACAACTTCTTATGTGGAAATAAATAAAGTTAATGTTTAAGAAATACACTGAAGGAAAAAAAAAGACACCAAACTTATTTTTGGGGACTAGGGGACAATCACAGTGCAAATGCAAGTATCAAATGCCACAAAAACAAGTAGGTTCACTTATAAGTTATATTCAGAAGGGAAAAAAGTATTCCAATGGTGCTTAGACCAAAATGGAGCACATGTTCCTGCAGCTGAGAGGTCTAAGGAAGGAACATATCTTGTCATATTCAGAAAGATTTTTGTAAGGTTTTTTTTTTACTGTGGGCAGTAACTTAACAATGCAGACTTTAACCACAATAATTTTATAAGAAAGAAATACTGGAAATATGGGAGAAATATTTTTTGGTATTTGTCTTGAAGGAAGGCAGTAACTAAGCAAAGCACACAAACTAAAAAACTGTCCTAGTGTGAGTTACCAATACTCTTCTTTAGCCAGAATTATGTATTTTCATATCAGTTAAATGACATACATGTTTTCCTCACATTCTTTTCCACACATGCTTTAATAAAATTCATAATTTTTGGTGTATTGCAGTCATCCTCAGATTGTTCTTTTTCAAATTCACTGGCATATAAACACAACCAGTCAATTTAAAAAGAAAACAGCTAGCTAGCTGACAGAGAAGGGGATGTAAGATTGACAAGTGTATTAAACAAACCTGTGAGAAGCTCCCAGAAGATTGAAGTTTTACCTTAAAATCTGAATAGAAAGTTAAAAAAAAGTTATTCAATATATTGTCTTCTGTGAAGATATAATTATATCAGTAATAGGTGTAAGGCTAACCCAGGTCTACTGAGGAAGATCTGAAAAGTAAAAGATAGAGGAGGAGAGAGGTTGTGGATTTTGTCATTGCAGGTATGTCTAGACCTGTCTTTAAACCCATCTTTGAGATGTCGCCATTCACCAACATTCCCAAATGTAGAGCTCTTTTCTACAGGTCTGGTGATTTTTTCCAGACATTTTATAAAAATAAGGATTCATGAGACTATTTTTCCCCAAAAGAGTTTTTCATTGTAAAGCAGATCAGATTTCCATTCAGCAAAGACAGTTCTACAGCTATGTGGACTTGCCAAGACACAGCCTAGTGACCTCCACCTGCCCTCTCCTGGCTCCCTGTGAAGTGATTTGCTTCATAGAATGTCTTTAACTGGTATGATGTCATGTCCTTTTAATCTTTGAGCATTCTCTGAGTTCTAGAAACACCAGGTTATGGCTGCATAGACATAGGGGGGATAAAAAAACAACCCAGAGCTCCAGTTAGTACTCTTATTTTTTCCCTGCTAAAATAAAAGGAAGAGTAAATTTTCCTTGAATTTACTAATTTCCTATGATGTTTGATTTATGACACGATTTACAATACTTTAGTATTTTTACAACAAAAAAAATATGAATAAAATTCATATTATTTTACAGATAAATTCCCTCATTTTTTATTTCACTATAGGTCATCCTTATACATTTACTTCCAAATTCTCTCTAAAATTGATTCTTACTAAATTCAGAAGATATTGTAATGAAAGGCAAATATATTTATGCTGAAGTCCTTTTATATTCTCTTTCTCTTACTGTTTTCATGTTGTATCTTTATCTCCTTCCAAGTCCTAGAAACTGTTTTATCCTCCAAAATAGAAATATCAGGAGTCTGAAGAAAAGCAGTAAAAAGAAAACAGGGAATATTTAGTTTCTCATAACAGGCCTCTTGTCCTTTCTCAATGACTTTTCATATCATTGTAATATTAAATCATGATAAAAAGGAGCCAGAAAATTCAGTTCTGTAATTTTTTAAATAACTTTTTCAGGTTATCATCAGAATGATAACCAAAATTCTTGACAGGATTTCATAAACATATATGCTTAGTGCTCACTACCTGTTTTCATGTGTATGCATGTATATTAAACTGACATAAGAAGATGAAGAACCTACATGGGCCAGAGAAAAACTAGAATGCAAGTTCCCTAGATATTTGTAAAAATTTAGAATAATTTTGTTTCCATATAATTATGTCTCAAACATTTTCTATTTTCTAGCTGTTTCATAGCAGCACTACTTCTTTCAAGTCTGTGAAATCCTTCATGTATTGATTCATCTATAATAAGAGAAACTAACTGAAATAGCACAAGAGGCACTCAACAAAACTGGAAGAATAGCAGAGTAGAACTGATGATAGTATGCACTTTTCACAACAATGAACCTCCAGAATCTGTGGTGAAAGGAGGCAGAGATGAGCATAACAGCATGAGTATAACAGCAGAAGAATGTCAAATTCACTCCTGAAAAAGAGCTTTCAAATCAGAATAAAGGAAGTTAATAAGGAGGTGTCTCAAAGCTCTTCACGGAACCAAATAATGGGTTAGGTTGGAAGGGACCACAGCAGGTCATCTGGTCTGGTCCAAGTAGGATCATCCCAGAGCACATTGCCCAACTTTGTATCCAGGCACGTCTTGAACATTCACAGTGAGGGAGACTCCACAACCTCTCTGGGCAATCTGTTCGACTGCTCAGCTGCTGCACAGAAATTACATTCTTCCTTGTGTTCAGGTGGGATTTCCTGTACAGCAATCTCTGCCCACTGCTTTTTGTCCCACTGGACACAGAAAAAAGCTTGGCATCACAGAGCAGAGCCTGGCTCTTGACACCCTCACTTCAGATACTTACAGACATTGACAAGATACCCTCTCACTTGTCTCTTCTCAAGGCAGAACAGAACCAGCTCCTACATCTTTTGCTCTTAAGAGAGATACTCCAGTCCTTTACTCACCTTTGTTACCCTCTGCTGAATCCTCACTGCCCTCCTTTCATCCTTTCAGGTATTTGTTTCATCATAGAAGGCGAACAGGTTGTTCAAGTATGTCTTACCTCCAATTAATCCATGCTGACTATTCCTGATGATCTTCTTGTCCTCCATGAGGCTAGAAATGGCCTCCAGAATCATCATGGATTGATGTGAGGCTGACTGTCTGGTAGCTTCTTGTGTCCTTCTTTCCCTTTTTATGGCCAGTGTGGTATTTGCTTCCTTCCAGTCCTCAGGTACTTCTCTTGATCACCACAGCATTTCACAGATGGTTGTAAATTGCCCACCTTGGTGTCTATCAGCTCTCTCAGCACTTGTGGGTGCATCCCATCAGGGCCCATGGACTTGTGGATGCAGGTTTGCCTGACTCCAACTCGGTCCTCCTTAAGCAAGTGAAAGTCTTCCTTCAACACTTCCTTCTCTCAAGTCACCTGGGTCAGAGATCCCTGAGGGCTAGTCTTGTCAGTGATGACTCTGCCTCCTCTGTATCCTTTGTTAACAGGGCCCCACTTCCATTTAGTAACATATTTACATTTTCCTTAGTGTTTCTTTTGTTACTGAAGTACTTAAAGAAGGCCCTCTTCTTGTCCTTGACCTTCTTGGCTTTACATTCTTGTTGGGATTTAATTCCAGGTGGGCTTTAGCCTTTCTTGTCTCGTTTCTGCTTATGCTGCCAACCTCTTTCTCTTCCTTCTCAGTAAGTGAGAAGGAAGTAGTGCACTCTAGTGGCATGAACATGGGTTCTAGTCCCAGGTGACTCACTGACAAGTCACATATCCTCTTTGCTTTCACCTTTCCCACCGCTGAGCTCATGCTAAAGCTCACCATCACCCAAGTGATCCAGTAGCTATGTTTGTGCAGCACTTTGGATGTGGAAACTGCTGCAGTTACCAATACACAGCATGTCACACTTGTAACACTGATTGAGACATATATGCACTGTTCCAGATGCTTATGCAGTTTGCATTATAGTCCTATTTTTTCATCAGCATAATAAGCTGATAAGTTGTGCTTTCATGAGCACCAGGCAAAAGAGCTAGGTTTGTGGGTACTGTAAGAAGACTTGATATATCCTAAGCAAGATGTTTCCTCAGCAAATATGTCAGTGCAGTAGAAGGTCTTAAATGCTGAAGATTCAACCAAAAACCTCCTGTCTGTCCAACATGAAGGCCCAGGCTTGGCTTTCAATGTTTTTCAGAATGGCTTCTGCTATTCAGAATACAGGGGTTTCTGTTTCATTTTACATAAGCTTGACATCACAGACACAGGGCAATGAAACTGAATTTCATATGCTGTACCAGCACTAGATTTGGAAAGTACATATACTGTCTGAGATAGATGCAAGTAAGGTGTTATATAACAAATATTTACTAAGGAAACAATATAAACCCACCTTCCCCCACAGTGTCAGAAACTGATCCCATATTCTTGAAATACCAAAAATGTGTATTGCAGGAAGCATTATTACATGAAGATTAGACATGGGGCAATTGCAGACCTGTTACTCTGACATCACTGATGTAGAATTATTTAGGTAGTTTTTGGAAAAAGTTATCCAATGAAACAGCTCTCCAAAATGAAGGAAAAAGGCTAGTTTTCTAATTTGTTATAGTTGTTCACCATTTAATGAAGAGGATTATGTCACAATTTTGCTTAGAGTGCCAGAAAGCTGGACCTAAAGACTCAAAAGTCTTTCAAAAAGGGAAGTAGGACTGCTGACAAATATTTACTTTGAAAAAATTATATACTGAAATTAAATATGCCAAAATTAAACTAGCTCATTTCCCCATCTTCCTTCTCTTTGTTTTGCGGAGAGGATTCTTGTTAGGTTTTTGTTGAGGACCCTTCTGCTCTACTAGAAAATAAGGCAGACATCTTTATTTGGCAATATTTATGCAAACATTCTATGTTGAGCAAATGCTTGGTCCTGCTGAAGAGAAAAGAACATGAACTCTCAGGAAGGTATGCATATTTTCAGGATCTAGGCCATGGTGATTTTTTCCTCCCCTGTATTCAGTTATGCAAATTTTTCATTTCTACTTGTGTTGTGAGTCTTAAATTACTATCTAAGTAACTGCACTAGCAAAAGCAGTGTATTCTGAAAGTCAATACTCCTACAATGCTCTGAGATTAAACCTCTGACTTGCAACAGATTGCAACCAAGTGGAATGAGAGAACAGTTTTGTCAATGACTATGGCTAAGAAGGAGTCTCTATAAATGCTCACCATAAGAAAGAGTCCTTATAGAAATGCTCACCATAATAGAATCATATTTTAAAAATTAGGGTAGATTACTTTAGAAACAGAAATACAGAGGTTTGGGCTATTATAGGCAGAAAATGGGCTAATTTGAAAGTACTGTTGGGAAAAAGCAAAGCTAAATGAGAGAATTCACTCATTGCAGTTTGTTTGCAAGCAGAGCCTATGTAATCTTATTAACTGGGTAATCAAAACAGAGATTTTTTTTCACACCTTCAGCAAAATAAAAGCACAGGCATTTAACAACACAGGCTATATTGCTGTATCTATGGAATTACATGCGATGAAGTCGCTAAACAAAGAGTAAACACTCATTAATCAGCACATACAGCTACCAAATAATCTGTAATTTCCTCAGGTAAAGAGTTGTTTCAACAGGACTGGGCCTGCGCTATGGCCGAGCTCTGATAGCACTGGGAAAATTCACATGTAAACTGCAAAACACTAAAGAATAATTTGACTTTGAACATAGTGGTAGCCAATCATTCAAAATCAGGGAACTAGTATCTGTAACTTATTGGACACTGGACTCTTTGGACTCTTTGGACACCGAAGCTGCAGCAAGCAAACTCACACTGGTTCTCCCACTAAACTCTCAAGATGAGAGTTTAGATATTGCCTGGATGAAGTAGAGCTGTGGCAACATGGACGACCATGGATGCTGCAGAATCCACCTAAAAACCTGTTGAAATGGTGTTTTATAAGACAAATTTAAACTGCTCAGTGGATTTTTCTAATACTGGCAAGCTTCGAGGAGCAGTAATAACTAAGACCACTGTCCTTAAAACTGCAGGCAGAAAAGTAGTAGCCTTTACTACTGCCTTTCTGCTTAGCACTGCAGGGATGCCAGCCCCAAGCCAACAAGTCCATCTGCATACCTCCTGATCCCCTTTTTAGGGCTAGGACTAAGTACCCAACAAAATGCAGCATCTTAACTTTGTCATTAGAAATAAACAGCTCTTCGCCAGCAATACAGGTGATGTTGTACAATACCTTAAATGAAAACCCTTAATTCAATATTTCAAACCCAGTACTGGCTTTTCGGAGATGGATGGATCCTTAAAAATCACATTTATCATCCCCTAAAGCATCAAATTCAAGGAGTAGTTTTTCCTTCCAGCTTTTTATAGTCTAAAGAATAAATTGTATCTAGGAGGTTTGTAACTGGTTTTAATTCCAGTAAGTGCTTAGCTATGGGCATATTAAGAAATGCTAGCAGAAAAAACGCTTGACATTTTCTGAAACTGGCTCCTTAAGTTCCTAAAGAAGGTGGAAGTTAAATAACCTAGCTTAAATTAGTTCACATACACCTAATTTTAAGTGTTAGGATATGAATGATTAAGCCAAAGATATTGTTATCTTCTCTTACATTTGTCATTATAACCTCAAAGGTAAAAAGCAGTCTTCTTTTACATAATATTGGAAAGTTTAAACTCAGTCTAATATTAGGGTTAAAGGGAAATGGGGATGGAGAGTGTGGGGGTGAATTACTATTACCTAGCAGCTAGTCATTTAAGCAGATTCCTTTAAAGGTCTCTGAAGAGTACTCCCAATGTGGAAATTATTTGTTTCTAGTATTATCTAGCAATGAATGAACTAGACATTGATAGCAATGATGAATAACAACTAACAATGCATCTCCATCAACATCTTAGTTCGAGTCAGGGATGTTTTTGGGAAGTCACTTCAGGTTGTTCCCACTTAAAACAATTTACTTGAAATCTCAGTCCAAATACATGAACTAGATGTGTTCTGGATGAAACCAAACTAGAAGAGGAGCTCCATCTAAAATCAATTTGATGATCTATTATCAAGCAAACATTATTCTACTTAAAATTTTATCCATACCTTCTTGTTATAAATTTTCTTTTAAATATATATTTTGTTTATCAACACATTAAACATTTGAAGTATGTGTTCTGGAAGATTTTTCTGCAGAGTTTCACACCAAAATACCCGAGGACATAGGAAATATGTCTCAAATTCACTGAACACACTAGGAAGCTCTCTCACACTGCTTATACTTAGGCCAGGTCACTATGACTTTTTGCAGGAAAGCTAATGGACATATTTATTATAGTGTTCCAAATCTAATATTCATTTCCTGTAGCATTTGAAAATCTAGTTTGGATAGTACATATCAATCAAAACTGACTAGTACTTCAAGAGGCACCCACATTCTTTCCTCCTAGTGTCTGATCACAGATACCTGGGTTTAATTCTCTCAAGCTACTCTTCTTGTGGTGCCCATGCGTCCTGGCTTTATTTGAGCTTGGGTAAAAGCTATGTATCTCACTCTCTCGGCCTGCTGTTGTGGGGCTGAGGTTTGTTGGCAGCTGCTTCCTCTACCCTTCATTCATTCCTCTGCACTGAATGGTTGATGCCAATTGGCTCAAACATGAGCCAAAATCATCTTTTCTTTAAATAGTTAAGTTGGGCTTTGATTTTTGGGACTACAAGACTTCACAGGGAAAAGACTGCAGGTTGCAGAACACACTTCTGAGCCCAAAAACTACCAGTCCTCTGTCCTCAGAAGCCTGTTTCACACAGGCCTCTGTTGACCTTGCGTGCAAACTCTTCAGAAGAGGCCACAGCCAGAAGCTCACTTCTGATGTGCCAAGGAGCTGTGCGACCACCTGAGCCGCCAGCAAGGCTCAAGGTGCAGCTTCAGCATCAGAGCATGTGAAGGGAGCAGCTGCTTTTTCAGCAGCAGCTGCAGGAGCAATAGATAGGGAAGAAGCCAGTCAAGCTGCAAAATAAGCTTCTGTTGTTCTAGCAGAAATCTGCAAGCTGATTTTTTCCTGTTTAGTGATACATGAGTAGTGGTATGGAAAAAGAATATCAAGGGCATGGGAAAGAAATCACTTTAAAATCTCAAGATGTATTCCATGTTCTCTATGTTAATTTAATCTAAAAAAATCCATGCTCTTTTTAAAACTTACTCCTAAATGAAGAGTAAAGATTGTGTTTCCTGTTCTGAGCTGAATAAACACAGTGCTTTACAGTGGGAGTTCCACACATTATTGAGACAGACAAGCCAATTATAAGCATGGTATCTTCAGATGTATTCTTCTTCCTCCCAAACTCAAGACACAGAGCTTTCACACCCACACCTCACGGTAAATCCAGGAATGGAAGTTTTACAGATTATCTTTGTATAACAACTGGAGCACTGCTAACCTTCTGTTCCTTAAGATTACATAAATTTTCAAAAAAAATCAAACTAAAGGAAAAACACAACACCTAAAACCTCCACACATATCCAGCAGAAAAAAAGAGACATGTTTGTGTTATAAGAAAATTAATCATTCAAAATTATACTGTAGCTTTTTTTACAGCTTAAGTCCACTCCTTTAAGTAATAAATGCTAAGTAGTTGACTTACAGATTTTGTTTCTTTTTTTTTTTTTTAATTAAAAAGGTAGATCATTTTATTCATGGTCATCTTTATAAATTAACATTTGTTTATTGGAACAGATTGATGTTTAATCTTGGTTTAGGGATATTTGTATATTACACAGTTGTACATTTAGCTACAAATGAATAATTCAAACCACTGTATTACTCAAAAATGCAATAAAAGTGCAAAAAAAATCCCTCCTTTCCTTTTTTTAGCCTGTTTATTTAATTATTTTCTTCTTTTTGAGACAATTTTTCTTCAAAGCCAAAAGATATTTATTTATCAGTCATATATGTTCAAGTTAATCAAACAACAAAGCCTCACATGCCAGTAACTCAAGAGAAAATTAAATCTGTTGGATTCCCAGTGGCAATTCAGAGTGTAAGGATCCCATCCAAATTTATCACTATGCCTGGGAAAAAAGCAGATGACCAAGCACAGTTAGGCAACACTAAGGGCAACATTTTCATATGTGGGATGGCAATTTAATTTGTCTTTCCTTTCCATGACTCACAAGCAAAGCTGTACTTGCACAAAAATATGTGAACATTTTAAAGCAATTAATTAAGCATGCAATTTGTATGAAAAAAATATTGTAGGACATTACCTAGGTATCCAAAATGTATATGTCATTTCTGTGTCTTCTAATTTGTTGACATCATCTATTTTGATTTTGCAATTAGGAAAGCAGATTAATTAATTTCTATCTTACTACAAGAAGCAAGGCAAATTCAGCAGCCAAGATGTCAAAGCTAGGAAAGAAAAAATGTAAGAAAAATCAGGACACAACACTGAAAAGAAAAGCTCCAGGCAAAAAGAGCTTCCACATACCAATATAGGGAAAATAAGAAGCCTGAATTTAAGGAGCAAAAGCTAGGCTAAAATGTGTCATTTAAAGTCTCACTGTGACAGAAAATACAGTCAAGGTCAAATCTTAAAAACATGAATGCAAAAATAAAGGGGGAAAGTCATCTAGCTCAGAGAAATTTAGTGGTATTAGTGGTTCAGAAATGTTTTATGTGGTTCTCATTAGAGCTCATTGGAAGATTTACAAGTAAATATATTTTCATTAAATAAGTGTTTCACGGAAGCTGGAACATTTTACAGAGGCATATTGATTTTAATATAGAAGTTTCCAGATAAAGAAAGAGAGCAACAAATGCTCACGAGATTTGCAATCAAGAGACAAATTCTTCAGCACTATACAGTGGAAAAAAAAAAAAAAAGAAAATATTTTGGTTTATCTCAGGTGCCGAAGCTAAAATCAACTCAAAGACCTGGAAAACAAAATAGTAATTCTTAAGTCCACACTTATTTCCCCCTTGGTTCCCTTTCCTGTCATGAAAAGGAAATGGCATTTTCAGCTCAGATGATGAGGTATATACCTGTACCCAACAGCATTCCTGACAGTCAGGCTGTCACCTTTAATGTGTTAGTCTGTTACTTTACAGTTTGTTCTTCTGTAGTATGTTTTAATATTTCTTGTTATAAGTTTGTAATGGTTCGTTCTTTGTATCCCATTTGGTTTCCCTCGTGGTTCAGTCCTGAGTTGTTTACCACAGTTTTCCCCACCAGAATCCATGTCAATCCACATGTCAATCCACCCCTATACCTGCCTTGTGCCCTTGTCTCACCCCTGTCTGTCAAAGGCAGCACACTCCTTTGGTTCTGGAGTGTTCCCTGTCTTTCATCCCTTCCTCGAAGCAGGATTGGATTGTAGGGTTTGCTCCCTCCCCGTGTTGGCTTCTCCTGGGGAGCCCTTACCCTGCCCCCCTCCCCTAATGCCTCCTGTTGGTCACAGGTTGTGTCCTCCCCGTGCTCCCTCTGCCCCTTAAAAGTAGCCCCTTCAGGTTCAGATTTGTCACTTGCTCTGCCCCCATTCGGGAATTGAATCCTTGGAGACTCAGACAAGTGTCCTTCCCTCATTCCCGTGCCTCGGTTTCCCCGTGCTCGGTGCCCTGCTGCGCTCCCCAGGCCGCAGCGATCCCCGGCACTGCACCAGTCTGGGCACAGACTCGGGGCGGCCGCTCGGGGTCTGCCCTGCGGGACAGCCAGCGGAACCTCCGTCCTGGGGCTGCCGAGAGCCAGACACATTTGAACTCCTTTTTTAATGGATCTGCTGCAACGTCCGTGTCACAGGAAAACACATACTTACATGAAGTGCATTGGTCAGTTTTGGAAGACATTATCACATTGTCTGAAATACGACCTTGAGTCCTAAAATATGTGGTTTCTTCAAAAAGAAAATACCTAGGTAGATGTTTTGACAAGGCTATTCACTTTTCCAAGTTTATGAGCATATTTCAGTCAACAGTATCCAATCTGTGATCTGTGATAATTCACAGTTACTCATAGTCGTCTTAGCTTCTCTTGTAAAGATTCAGACAGAATAGGATGGTGTTTTGAAATTCTAAAGATAAAAATCTTTGAGAAAATATTGTCTGAAATGACTCAGTGTGAGTAGATGATCCCTATACAGACATGTCTTGTAAAAGCTGCTTAGAAAGCTTTCCACCTCCCCTCCCAACACCTAATGCCCTCTTGTTGAAGCAGTTTTTTTCCATGTCTTCCTGTCAACTCTTCCATCAAAACATCCTATCTGGTAATCCCTTTTAGCCTTTTTGTCTGAATAACATCTTCTCTAAAACACCAGCATTATTACTTGTGCATGTTTGTATCTGCAGCAATATTCATCCAGAGTGATACCTCTGAGCCCCAGGTCCTCTTGTGTATGTTATTATACTATACCATTATAAATTGCTGCTATTAATCACAAAATTTCTATATTGAAATTGTGTTGACATATAGAAAGCACATCTAAACCAGATTTACACTATTTTTAAAAATATTCTTTTCAGTTTCTTGTTTACTCATGACAAGGACTAAATGCATTGCAGTATGTTCTTACTAATACCCTTATGAAAGTCACCTGTATAAAAGATTCCAGCACATAGAAATACAACAAAGGTACTCAAGAGTAGAACTGTAAATAATTGATTTATCTTTTCCAAGAGAAAAGATGTATGTGGAACTCATAGCTGTGGGCTAGACATCTTCTAGTCCAGACTCCTGTTTCAAGAAGGAACAGGTCACACAGGGGAAGAGGAGAAGGCTCAGGTACTTCAGGTGTCACTCGCCAGCAGCTCTCTGAAACAAAGGACCACACTTTCTGACTTTGACCACAGCAGATGGGATCATAAACTATCACATTAGATTCCTAAATTGACTTTTTCTTGTGAACATTGTTTCTGGTGTTCGGACAGAGTTATACAAGCTATAGAAGGAATTGTGATTTATGGATTTATGTGCTTAGTTGTCACTGTGTCTTGTTGCTTGTCTTGGGCTATACAACCCGCAGTTTGTGAAAAAGTAGGTATCTTTAAAATTACTTGGATGAGTTTGAGAGGGGTATTTTGTATGTTTTCAGATCGGTAACCGTAAAGAGAGACATATTCTCAAAGCGCTTACCATGAAATTCTATGCATTAAGTTTAGATCTAGTTCCTAGAGTTCAATATGGCAACTAGCACATGTAATGGTACAAACAATACAGAAATTAATACGAAGCAATGAAATGTCATGCCATAACAGAAAGTGATCTTATTAGATCTTTTATGCTAAAAAGTGTGTCTTAAGTGGCTAGTTTTGACAATAAATGACCTAACATGAAAATCATCTCAACCAAAGACAAATTTTGATAATTTGCACATAAATGTGTTTAAATTGAAATGTGTGTTACATATTAAAAAACAAACAACTTGTGTATTTCTGACTACTCAAACAAGTTGCATTCTTGAGTACTAAGCATAAGACAAACAGGTAGGTAAGTCTCCGAGACAAATTTTGACATCCACTCCCTTCGATGTCACTGATTACTTTGATGCCACTGTCTATACAGTTAAGGTACATGTTTTGGAACACACCGGGAAACAAAAGATGACTCAGCGACTCTCTGCCTGCCCTGTCAGTGCTGATCAAGTACAAGCCAGGCTGAGTTCACAAGACATATCTCTGCATTAGCTTTCTACTGTAATTGGACCAATTCATCCTGCTCTGAGCAGGTCTTCTTAGCTTCCAAGCAAGAAACTTCTCTAATATACAACTTCTTCATCAGAGGTGTCTGAGGTACAACTAGGACAAGGAAAACTATAATGCCTGCACCCTCCCACACAAGCAGAGCTTTCTATACACTGCTGCATTCAGAACCATACACATTTTGTAAAGTGTAAGACAGACTTACCAAGAATCTGCTTTAGTACCATAGCAACTTTTATTTTTATGAGAACTAGTACTATCCTATGAGTAATCCTGTCAAATGGCCAGTGTTTCAGAAAGCACTAAGAACACCTGAAATCGCATAGTGCTTGGCACTGGCACCATCTCTTTTCTATTGGTTTAGAATAGCTTCTTTTACAGAGCTCAGCCTGTATGCTAACTACTAATGGAAAACAACATGGCTTGGAAAATCTGATCTTTACTGAAACACTCAAAACGTGCAACAGGACAGTTACTCTGAAAACCTAGATATTTGGCAATGGATCGACTTTTAAATCGTTGCTTTGCTGTCAGCTATTGGCTGGATCTTGACAAGTGTTTAACAGCACACAGTAATCCCATATTCATATAAAATTAATGACATAACTGACAAGTAGAACAGCATAATTCAAACTGGCATGTGTCCAAGATTGACTTTGCCATCTCTACATTTAATACTCCAAAGGGATCTTTAATGATTTATGGTAGAAAAGGATGAGTTTCATGGGCCAGTGTGCCACAGTAGAATACTACTCCAAGAGTATGTGCCGAGGTTTGAGTTCAGTGCTGGCTAAAAGAAAAAAAACATCAATTCCCTAATCAGTCTCTGAAGTGCTTTGGCAATAAGTGAGCCAATTTCAGCCTTTCAGAACCCTGATGTAATTTTCCAGATTTGAACATCTAAGACAGAAGTGACTCATAGAACCACACCTTTCCTTCAGAAGCATCTCGTCCTACAACATATATATAGGCCTATCGCAGTGGAAATTATCAACACAGTTGATCAGTTCCCTTTTATCCTCTTTCTTTCTATCCATGAGCACAATGAAAATGTGCGCCCTCAAATTAAACAAGGACAAGTACTCAATGCAAAGAGGAAATCAAAGATTTCCACATGTTTCTTTCAAAACTTAAGCAGTTTTCCAGTGTTCACAGTAAAAATCTTATTTGTTGAGGCAAATACATGGGACTGTATTTTCAAGTCAATTCCAGCTACACTAATTTAACCTTAGCACTGCTCATGACCCTCAGCTTAAGACCTGGGTAGCTACCAATGCCAAACTTGTGCACCCAACAAGTGCTACACCACAGTTTTTGTTTTAGGATTAGGTTTTAAAACTAATCCTTAATTATGCCAAACAGCAGGAAGCACAGCACTCCTCCTTACAACGTGAAACATCTAGCTGCCCCTTCCAGACCTATAATACTTCGTCACAGTTTAACCCCACTCAGCAGCCATGCCCCATGCACTTCTCACTCACTCCCCCACCAGTGAGAACAGGGAGAGAATTGGAAAAGGCAAAAAAATTGTGAGCTGAGATAAAGGCAGTTTAATAGCAAAGTAAAACAAGGAATTCATTCACTGCTCCCCAAGGGTAGGTAGGTGTTCTCCCATCTCCAGGAAAGCAGACACTCTTATGCATGATGATGACTTGGGAAGACAAATGCCGTCATTCCAAATGTCCCCCCTTCCTCCTTCTTCCCCCCATTTTATATACTGACATAATGCCACAGAGTCTGGGAATATCCTGTGGTCAGCTGAGGTCATCTGTCCTGTCTGCGTCTTCTCACACACTCCTGAGCACCCCCAGTCCTCTCTCCAGTGGGGCAGTACAAGAAGGAGAAAAGGCCTTGGCTCTGTGCCAGCCCTGCTCAGCAGGAACAAAAACACCTCTGTATTATCACCCCTGTGTTCAGTACAAATCCAAAACACAGCCCCGTAACCAGCCATCGTGAAGAAAATTAACTCTATCTCAGCCAAAATCAGTGTATTTCTTAAGCAAGCATTGGCCCAATAAGTTCTGAGTTCCCACACCCACATGCTGACAAAATGAAACCAAATTCATAAAATCAAAACTGAAGTGGACAGAGGACAGAAATACTTGAGAAAAAATGTTGTTGTAGATGCAGGAGAACCCAGTGGGAAGAAGTGACGATGTCTGACTCAATTCAGAAGGCTGAATTATTTCTTTATTATAATTATGCTAAAATACATTAGTATACTATATAAAATGAGCATACTAAAAACTACATACCACTTTCTCCTACTCTATCTCTAATCTAACTGACTCATGACCCTGCTTGCGAGAGTCCAGACACAGGTGGATTGGACTGGCATTAGGCTCAAACAATCCTCACCAGAATCCAATCAAGCACTCACTCCAAGTAAACAATTCTCCAAACACATTCCACATAGGAAAAACAAGGAGCAGAAATAGAAATTGTTTTCTCTTCCATTTCTCTCTGTGCACTTCTATGAAAAATCCTGAGAGTGAGAGAAATGTGCTTGCCACAAAATGTTGCCACTTGTACTGCAGAACTGAAATCCAGTATGTGGCCTAAATTGAAACAAATTTGGTATTACAGCCCATATGCACAAGTGAGGCAAAAAGATACCATGAAAGTGTTCAACAAAAAGAAAAGGCATGTTCACATTTAACCAGAGACAAGTCTGTCAGCAATTAATACAAATTTCAGAGCAGAGAAAAAGTGGGATGTCTTTCTGCCGAAGAGAGAAAGGAGGAGGAGTGAAGGTAAATAAATAAAAGAAGCAGAAAATTTAGCATGGCACAACCATGAAAATTAATGCTTGAAGCAAAAAAAGAGGGACAAAAAGGATCTGAAAAAATAGTGATAAGCTCAAGAGGAAGAGTTATAATAATGTACATGGAGGAGAAGAAAATAAGGGGAAGAACTATAATGCAAAAAATGCTAAGCTGGTAAATCCTACTACTTTTTTTTACGACAGAGGATACAGGAATAGATAATTTAGGATTCTTCCCAACCCAATGAAAACAATGTCAAATGACAGTCATTTTGTTTCACCTAAAAGAGCATTGACATTAAAAGACACACAGAAACGAAAAAGCAATCTGAAGCAAATTACATGGGTTTTCAACATGAAAGGAATTATTTGTACAAGCTTTTGTACATAACACGGGGTAATATCATAAGGGGAAAAATTAAGTATGAAATGGTATCATAATTGTTCATTTGCTACAAGGTAAAGTTGCTGTGGAAGAAGAATGAATCATGGTCTGTTTTCTCCAAAGTACATTCTCTAAAACCTGAATAATGTGACAACTATTCAGGGCTAACACAAATGAAACCTTTTTTTCCAAGGCTTCAAAGTAACAAGGGAATGAGAAAAAGTGGATTCTGAAACTCCAAAAAATAGGAGGGGAGGTCTATTTTTCCTGTTAATATTGAACAAGTTTGACTGACCAGGGTAATGTAATGTCAGCCATTCATAGTGAATAGGAAAGATTTCACACCAACTTAGTCCCCATGTTTTACAAAATACAAACATTTCCGTGGTGAACCTAACCCTCTCCACGCACCATCTGCACCTATGTTAAGAACCTAAGAACTTTTGCAACAAAATAAATCAAAAATCAAAATAAATCTGGCATCAAGTTGTTGTGGATGGGAGCAGGGGGAGGTTTTTCTTGTAAAGAGTCTAAAAATAAATTAGAGATACTAGTTTCCTGATTTTGAATGAATCGATATCACCGTGTTCAAAGTCCAAACTATTCGGCAGTTGTGGAGATGGATTGGGGGTGTTAAGTGATAGACAACTGACTTAAGACACTACTTTTCTATCGCAAGAGAAAGGAAGTGAGCATTATTTGGAGTCCTTACACTTCAGAGGCAGAAAATTGCAGAAATATATTTCTCCTGTAATGCAAAATGCTATCATCTCAACTGTAAAGACACAGTTAAACACTCAGAACACTCTCTTGTTCAACTGTAAGGACCCCTTTTTACAAGGAAGAAAAGCATGAATGCAATAGGGTCAAAGACAGAAGATGTGGATGCTGACCTCAGAAAATAAAACTTGTTTATGTTATGTATTGGTGTAATTTTCCTTCATCATTTACTAGGCAGGAAGAAAATCCACTTTCCTCAGATATACTCAGATGGCCTCAAATGTAAGTTCATTCAATTCATTAAATCTTCTTGTATTGAAGGAAAAACCCGAATACATTACTTTATTGTTTTAATTTTTTTTTCCAACATGGAGTAATGGAAATATTAATTGCATACTCAAAAAGAATTAAATTGCTTTTCTACCAAAAACAAAAAAAAAGTGGAGAATAGTTCATCTTCCCCAATTTTTTTTAATATATTATTATAATTTAGCCATGGAAATTGTGGGTCATAATCAATAACTAGTTAATGGTATATCTCTGTGTTTAAAATGAATAGCACTACTCACATATATTCAGCTTATAATTGATGCTGCCCACATACAGCTTTCTATATAGCCTTTCTTGCCTATTTTTCAACACTCTGCTATTCAGTTTCTTGCATAAATTATTATGTCTACACATGGAAACAGGCTCAGCCACTTAAGAGTACTTTTAAACATGAACATTTTCAAACTACATCAAAATTATTGCATTTTAAAACATTACCAAGATGTCTAAAGAGAAGGTTTTTATGGGTTTTTTTTATTACATATGTTTTCTTTCTACGTTTTAATAGAGTATCTTAGCATAGTAATACAGGAAGTCATGATGGGATACACTAATTCAGGATATAAGGGACTTGCCAAAATTCTGCAGTCCATGAAAGTGGATTAATTGTTCACTTTTTTCCTTTATGGTTGCATTTCACAGATGGGAAGCTGAAGGAGAGACATTCATTGGTCCAAAGGCACACCCAAAATGTGTGGTAGAGCCAAGGACTAAACCCAAAGAGTCTTCCTTCTTCTGCCCCATTGTGTTATTGTCTTCCTCTACAATGATGCCTCTACTATAAGTAACAAGCCTGGAAATCAGTTGGAAAGGTCTCTGCTGCATGGACTAGATTTGATCTCCCTCTTCAGTCTATGGTCTTGCACATGCCTATTGGATCAGGTCTTTACTGAAAATGTCAGCTGTCAACCCCTCTATAAGAGGTGTTTAAGGAACTTCTTTGAGATTCAGCAATACTTGAAGTTTCCTTCACTTTCTCTGTTTACAAGTTATGATGTTTGTGACTAAAATTAATAAAAACCTGTAAAGTCTTTCAATATGAACAAGGTCAAATGAATATTACCAGTATTTGTGTTTTGGTTTTGTTTTTGTCATATCTGTCATTCATACAATTTCCAGAATTTTCTCTGTGTCACATTTTAAGCAAATGAGCCCCAAAACAGCCCTTTTCTTGGTGATTTCCTTGACAAATAAATGACTAAACACTTCCTAAGCAATGTTCATCACAAGAGGGCAACAGGGTAGAATTAGGTTATCTTGGCAGATGTCTTAACTTTAAGGTAGTGAGGTAGGTCTTAACAGAACTAAGCAGGATGGTTAAAAGAAGTAATCACACAAAAATTCTTTCTTCCTTTTAAGGTCAATAACTTTAAGCAGGCATGATGCAAATTGCATCCTTCATCCTCACACATGACACTCATAAGTAATTGTCTTCTCTCTACAGGAGCCCATTGCACAGGATATTTGTTTCTACGCATTTATCAATGAAAAAAAAAAAAAACCAAAAAAAACTACACTCACCTATTCTTTTATACTTGTCCCAGATTGAAAGGCAGGATGTATTCCATTTGCCATCTGTATGGCAGTTGTCTTCTGTTAAGTAGGCAGTTTTCCTTATGTCTCCCACAACCAGTTCTCCCTCTGGGGAGACATTTGCTGATAATGCAAAAGTGCTATCATCTCAACTGTGAAGACACAGTTAAACACTCAGAACACTCTCTATTGAATGTCACTGAACGACTGATAAAAGTTACATTGTGAGATGCTCCACCCAGAGGGAGGAGCCAAGCATTTCTACCTGGATATAATCTTAAGTTTCTAGAACACCAGCACAACTTTTTCTGCACTGGATTTCCCAGAGGAACAGCTGCCTCTTCCACTGCAGGAAGACTACACCCTTTTCTACAGGATCACTGCTCCAACAGAACCACACCTGCCACTCCAGGAGGACTGCAGCCATAATTCCCATTGGACTGCTGCCAGCACCCTGACCAACAGGGTGTCAGGTTCTATTCTGACTCTGTCAGTACTGTTTTAGTTCACTGCATTGTTTGTTTTATCTTTTTATTTTCTTCCCTAATAAAGAACTGTTATTCCTGTTCCCATATTTTTGCCTGAAGGCTCCCTTTCATTTCAAATTCAGAGAGAGGGAGTTTACATGTTCCCGTTTCAAGGGAGACTCCTGTCTTCCTTAGCAAACACTTGTCTTTCAAACCAAGACAATAGTCCAGTTCAGCATAGACACATATGGAAAGTTTGTCTTCACTCATCCACACCATAATCCACAATCAATACAATTTTAAGGAAATCAACTATGGGGGAAAAAAAAAAACAAAACAAAACAAACAAACAAAAAAAAAAAACAGTAAAAGTTCATCATCTCCCTTTGCTTCACCTGAAGGACACCCCTTTCCTGAGTGAGAAGATGAACTTTTGACCTGAGTGAACTATTTAGTTTTTTAGACTACACTGTCATAGAATCAGATGGCATAAATATGTTAAAAGAAGTCTCTGGCTTCAGAATCCTGAAAAGAAACCTTGCCATATGTTTTCTGGTGACATATGAAAATTCAGTTTTGACTCCCAAGGTACTTCACATTAGGAAGAAAAACAGTATTAGGGGAAGAGCAGAGAAAGTCTCTTCTGCATTTCTTAGTTTTTATTATTATTATTATTACTAAATTCACAAGGAATACAGAAATTCATACTAGCTTAGGATGAGAACAGTATTTGCAAATCTTTTTTAATTAGCAAGTGTGCACACAAGTAAACTCATTTACTTAATTTAGCCAGACTTAAATTTTTGTGAACCAGCAAAGGGAATTTTGGCATGGTCTTCGCCCACATATTAATGTTGCTGCAGTGGTAGGTATGGGCACTACCTATTGTACCTATAAGGGTAAATCTTTTTAGTTTATTTCATGAGGGAAAAATATTATTCCCCGCTTCTGTTCATGATGCTTTGCTGCATTGCAAATTCTTTTCAGAGAACTTTTGCACTAGGAGAGCCATATACTGCCCTCTTTTGTTTGTCCAGTCATTTTGAGCACAGCAAGATCCTTGAAGCTGGACACAAATGCCAAGATTATTAACTAGCAAAGGGCATAATGCCTGTGTACTCTTTTCAGACACTGCTATTTGTGAACAGGTATTTGTGAACAAGCATACTGATAAATGAAGATGGTACTCAAAGAAAATAATCTGCTCTGACATTATTTTTCCTTTTCCATTCAATATTTATTTGAGTTTGTTTAATCACTTGAAAGAATTTATCAACTTAGCTTATTAGATAAAATATTTAATTTTATCCTTTAAATAAACATTGTTTTCACTAAGAAATCAATTTGCTGATCCCAAAAAATATTTTAACCGCCTCCACAGGTAGCAGAAAAGAGAGAATGGTGAGGAAGCAACTGTTTTTCAGTCTATAGCTTTCCCTCAGCAGTAACTAACTAGCTTAAACCTCTTTCTGGCAGCAGTTGTTATCTTTGAGGTCCTCCATAAAATATGTCTAGAAGATGGTTTCCAATTTCATTTTATTTGAGTCTGTATATCAAAGGCCACACCTGAGTGATTTTTATAATTAAGATCTCTGAAACTCTGATTCATGTTGATCTTTCAGCCTCAGACCTTTCATGCTTCATAATTTCTTTCCTAAAATATGGCTCCAAGAATTGAACATGTAGGTTCCAGCTATGCTCCCCCTAATGCTCAGCATTAACCAATTTATAATTCCAGCTCCTTTGAGTCTCTTTTTACTACTGCCAAAGACTGTTCAAATAGCTTTGGTGTATTATTTATGATTAACCCTGTTTCCCAAGGTGATTTTTTTTTCTTCCTAAAATTAATGCATTTGTTAGGGTCCTTTCTAAGATGACTGGTAGAACTTTCTGTCTTCAATCAAGTGGATGACCTAGATCACTTCAGATCTATCTTTTTGCTGTTTTCCTTATTCTTTTGCAACAAATCAGACTTTTTGATTAATGGAAAGTACATTTTTCTTCTTCATTTAGCTATAAAATTAATTACCATACTATATATGTTGCATATGTGTACATCAGCACAGACACTTATCAGATTCACTATGTAGAACTAGCAAAAACAATTCCTTGTTATATTAAAGTTTGGTGAATATAAAATAAATCTGATGTATGCTTGCTCTAAAGGAATAAATTGTTTACACAAGGTTGCATTGACACTTGGCTGGCAAGAAATCAGTGACATAACATTTTGTAAAAATTTATATTCAAAAGATATGAAATTTTTTTAATGAAAGCAGATAAATTGCAGCACAATAGAGAATACTAATTCCAAAGAGCTCCCAAATCAAGCAGGAGAAGAAGGATGTGTGGTTTCAGCAAGCTCATGAACTGAGGCAACAGAATATCCTCCTTGATACATCTTTTACTATATGGGAAATTAGAAGTTTAAATTAAAATCAGCTTTAAAATACTATTTTTAAAAAATGTGAAACACTTGTAGCTCTTGATCTTAGAAATGGTGAATTGTCTTCAAAAGGAATGAAATTAAGTCAGACAGAGGTGAAGTTCGGAGTGGATTCAAACAGATTCAAACAGATTCAAACAGGGCTACCTAGAAAAGCTTGCCCAGAACTTTGTGCAGAGGGGTTTTGAGTGTCTCCAGGGAGGGAGACTGCAATGTTTCTGGGCAACCTAAGCCAGGGCTGAATCAGCCTTTCAGTGAAAAAGGTCTTTTTAATTTTCAGAAAGAAACAGGTCTTGTTCAGTTTGTGTCCCTTGCCTCTTGTCCTGCCACTGGGTGTCACTGAAAGGAACCCCACTCTGCCTTCTTTGCATCCCTGTTTTGAGTATTTATAGACATTGATAAGATCCCACCAGAGCTTTTTCTTCTCCAGGCTTGACAATTCCAGCTCTCTCAGTCTTTCACCACTTTAGAAATTCTGCAGCTTCTTAATATTCTCTCTGGTCCCTTGCTGCTCTCTCTCCAGTATGTCCATGTGTCTCTTGTGTCTCTTCTGGCAGGCACAGATCTGTACACAGCACTACAGGTGAGGTCTGGAGTAGTCAGAATTATTCAGAAACAGGTTTTTCTGAATACTTCAGCCATGTGTGCTCCACTTTGGACCTTCCTCCAACCCATTTTTCAATCTTTAGGTTTGTAATAGCTCTCAAAGCTTTGCTGGCACTTATTTTAATTATCTTGACATCAAACTATGGAGCTCATTGTTTCTCTGAATAGATCAAAAGAGCATATGCTATGCAATCTTTATCTCTAAATGATTCAGAGAGAAAATATCAACCTCAATTAAAATCATTAACATGGTCTCTTTTGCTTTATCACAGCTGTGAGATAAAGACCAGATGAGACATAGATTTTGGATACAAAGTTTGGGGAAAAAAGTTCAAGCATGTTCAGTTAAGAAGTAAATATGAAATCAGTCTTCAATGAATGTGGAGCCTGTGAATAAATGAGTGTCTGTGTTTCAAAATATTTTCAAAATCCTTTCCTTTTTCTTTTATTTTAATTTTCCATTTAAAGAAAATAAATTAATTTCAAAATATAGTTTCATTATATTAAAGCTAAAAAAAAGTAAAATGAAATTTCATACCAAAAAAGTACTCAGAACACTTAGTCTGAAATAGTTTAATTACAGGCAGTACAAATGCAATGAAGTTGAATTTCATTGCATTAAGGTAAACAGCTTTGTGTCAAGACATTTCAAGACATTTAAGCCTACTTCAGGTTTTAGCTATGTCCCTCAGGATAGGTTAGAATTCAACATGACACTTACAGTTGAAGTGGCTGTAATGGTAGGAAATAAAGAGGCCAAATATGCCCAAGGTTCCCAGCTGGGGTAACTTTTACATTTGCTTCTCACACAGTATCACATGTGCACAGGGAAACAGTATCACATCACCATCTAGCAATCCATATGATCTTTAAACCGTGTGTCAGATCAGTGTCTGGAGGATGACTATCTCTGGAACAACAGCATAAGAACAGAGGATAGACTGTGAAAGATCATCCAGGAGTATCAGTTTCTCAGGGTCGGGATTGAAGGCACTCGAGACAGTATTCCATGTTCAGACTCAGGTGTTTATTATTTCTTATTTATGTTACAGTTTCACTACCCTGAGTTCGCCAGGTTTTCCATTAGCAAGGCACAAAATAGCTAACTAACTCTTGTTAAAAGGTCTTTTAAAACTAAACTATCCAGTTAAGAAAGGACACCTAGATTATTTTCCCTTTTAACCCAATAACTGATCCCTTGAAGCCCAGAATGCAGACTTCTCTCCAATCACAAAACGTCACCCAAACCCATGAGGAAGAAGGAAGAAGGTGAAGAACAACCTGCCTCTGCCCTAAAACCTCCATCTTGCTTCATATTTATTTCTATATTCTAAAATCCCAAACCTGTAAGTTTTTCATCCTGTGATATTACACACTTCTAACCAACTGCACACCTGTAATCCCAGTGCTATTAATCAATTTTAAAAGCCTGTTCCATGACTTCAGGTCAAACGCAGTGTTCTTTTGTGGGTCTGTGCCTTTAAGCACAGAAAGTTTAAAATTCTCAGCATCCAGGAATCCAGCACAGGAAATGTAAATCTGAGAGTAACCTTGTGTCTTCATGGATAGACACTTCATCATTAAAAATTCTATGACTCTACACAAAGTAGGTTAAAATTGTCCTGTATAGGAGAGGCAGCAGGCAGTAACAGGCTGAGGCACCACTGCTTGCGTCTGCACAGAGCATCAGTGAGATTGCTGTTTCAACACTAACTTTTTAAGCCCAGTTTTCAACAGGAAGAAAAATGCAAAAACCCTTGGTAGAGAACTGTAGCATAATCTGAATAACGCCAAATAAGTATTGGGAAGAAACTTGTTCTTTGTGCTGTAAGCTGCCATCTTATTACCAAGCTCTAACATGAAAGGAGTAAATGGGTATATAGCAACTGCAGTGTCATGAAAACATGACAGTCAAGCATAAAAGTATACAAAACTAGTCTCTCTTAACAGTGAGTATAATCAGAATGAGTAAGTCTGAATCAGATCAAAGTTCCTTCTAGTTTGGAATCAAATTTGTAACTGTGCACTGCGGTCTCAGGAAGATGTTCCCCAGCCAGCTCGCACCCAGACCGGGGTGCAGCTGTGCGGACACGAGAGCGGCACCCCCGGATCTCTGCTGAGCTCCCCGGCTGGCGGTGCGGGCAGGGCTCGGTGCGGGGCTCGGTGCGGGCAGGGCTCGGTGCGGGGCTCGGTGCGGGGCTCGGTGCGGGCGGGGCTCGGTGCGGGGCTCGGTGCGGGGCTCGGTGCGGGGCTCGGTGCGGGCTCGGTGCGGGCTCGGTGCGGGGCTCGGTGCGGGGCTCGGTGCGGGCAGGGCTCGG
>QUSF01000011.1:5340262-5350533 GCA_003676055.1 Chloebia gouldiae | reverse complement strand
CTTATAACAAGGGATATTTAAAACCTACTACAGAAGAACAAACTGCAAGACAGTCTACCACATCATCTCTGACCAATGTTGTTAGGATATACTTTGAAAAAGACTAGGACAGCAGAGGAAGAGTATGGTATGCTTCCCTAGAGTACTTTTTCAGGTGCCAGTAGATATGTGCATCTTCAAACACACAGCCAGCATTTTTCATGTAAAGAAGGTGGATAGGTATTATTCTACATTTCCATAATGATACATCCATGGCATGTCCACTGGGGCATGGAGAATGCTGACATAAAAACTTAGAGAAGCCTTTGATGGGAGGAAGTATGAGATTCCTTCATGGTTTATTAAAAAAAAAAAAAAAGGATTCCTAAATCTGTTCCTGATACACCTAAGGGAATAACTAACATAGAATTTTATATTCATAGTATCAGTTTTAATGTTTAGCTAGAAACTGTAGCCTTTATTCCCCCAAAGAACACAGCTAGGAATACCAGTGTGTGTCATTATGAAAACCATTTCAACATTCAAGGTAACACTTTTTCTGCAGACCATTTAGAAATGGTTTTAACACAGGTAATTTGTTTGAATTTGTAGACAGTTCTAAACCCAGCCAGCAACCAAAGCCTACACAGATGCCCCTTCACTTGACGTGGTGTCTCAGAGGATTCAAAAGGGTAAAAGTGAGAAAACTTGTGGGTTGATGGAGGCGGCTACCATGGCAAATAGTGAATTAATTCCTTGTTTTATTCTGTTTGTACGTGTGGCTTTTGCTTTCCCTATTAACTGTCTTTATCTTAACCTGTGAGTTTTCCACTTTTTATCCTTTTGGCTCTCTCACTGTCCAAATGGTCAGGGAGTGAGCAAATGGCTCCAATGAATTCATTTGATAGCTGAAGTTAAGGCACTTCAAAAGGCAAACACCATTTGTCCTTCCTTCTTCTTTCCCCCATTTTCATGATGCCATATCCTATAAAATATGTCTTTGGTCAGTTGGGGTCAGCCATGTCCCTCCAGATTTTTGTACACCCCTAGCCTCCTCACTGATGGGATAGTGTGGGGAGCAGAAAAGGTCTTGACTCTGTGCAAACACTGCTCAGTATTCACTAGAGCATCCTCGAGCTATCAACATTATTCTTACCACAAATCAAAAACATAAGCACTTACTACTCCTATGAAAATAACCCCACAAACCTATGCTAGCCAAAACCAGCACAATCCCATTGTGTTGAACCTCATCATAGATGATCATGTCTTTTCATGCATAATTGGAATACTCTGCAATAACCTAAGGCAACCATACTACTAAGAGGCAGCACGCATTTGGGGAAAGAAAAGGAGAGATGGCAGGTTCCATGTGAGCAGTATGCCACATGTTTGTTTAAGAAAGCATAGCTTCGCATGTTACGCAAAAATACAGTTACTAGATCATCTGAATAATCTCTCTAGTTCTGTGGCTTCTTCAGACCTCTCAATTCCAATTTATTTATTGTTCATAAATTCAGGAAAAGATACTACAAAATTTGGAAACTTTTCAAGTAAATGTCCAAATTACCTGTTAGTATATCCAAAGAACCGTTATTCATTCATATTTCATTGTAAATACAGAAATATGTTTTTCCTGAAAATTTATTTAAAAGGTGCACATAAGTGTGCATAGAAGTGGTCCACATAAAACATGCAGAAACAAAAATCACTTTGTTCTTTCTCAGTTTTTATTTGTTATGTTTCCATTCATTAGAATTTATCTCAGTTATTACCAGGGGAATAACATTCATCAAGCTTGCACCCTCCATGCTATCAAAAGGAAGCAAATTCCTGAAGGAGAAAAACACCTTTGTCTTAATTCCATAATCTCCTCTGGTACCAGCATCACTGACTTCAAAGAGCTTTCATTTATACTGGTGTGCTCCAGAAATAAATTTGGCCTTTCAGCTTTATGTTTAATTTTCAAACACAAGATACTGAGGATGAAATCTTAGACAGTTTAAATGTAGATTCCTAAACACAGCAAACTAACTTTCAGAGAATACACGTATTTCCTGATGAACTCAATCAACTTGATTTCATCTCTTAACTTGCACAGATTTTGTGACAGTATAACACTAGTGGCAATAATCCTGAGTGTCCTCAGTGAATAGAAAGAAAAGTCTTGCCCTTTTATTTCCAAAATTAAATAACGTAAAAAAAAACCCTTTTATTTAGGAACTTCAGCATCAAGTTTGGTTCTTAATTTCATGATACAAAGTAAATACATGACTCTAATTTACAGAAATTTTTAATTAGTAATTTTTACAGAACAGAGTATGTAATCTTATCTGCACAGAGCAACCTTGTAACTTTGTGGAAAATGTTTATATATTGATTTTTCAAAAAATGTGAGGCTTTTTTTGCATTTTATTGACACAAAAGGAGACAATGACCTCATCATCCTTTATAACATGGTCATGCGTTCAGTGAGGGAGGGAGGGAGGCAGGAAGGGGGAAGGAACGGAGGAAAGAAGGAGCAAAGAAAAGCTTGATCTCAGCGTTGAAGTGGCCTCAGGCACTTAATTTGTACCTCTGGCTGAGAGAAAATGTCAGCCTGCCTATTGTGTATTGCAGCTTACACTGAAACCTAAATCCAGCTGTAAGGCTTTTTCACAGAAAGGAATCTCTTGGCTGAAGTTATTTTAAGTTTTGTTCACATGAACAAAGAATTACTCCAATGGAAATATGTATTTTACATAGTCACTGATATATAATATTCAAAATGAAGTAAAGCAACATTGCAAAACAAAGCACAGGTAGGACAGGCTTCCATTTGAAGAACTGTCTATCACGTACCCATATGGAACTGTAAAATTAATCACAGGATTTTTGTTATCTTGTCCACTGCTCAGAAGCAAACAAACAAATACACCACACAAGCTTCTGATCTGATCATTGATGGTTCTGATTATGCATGCAGATTCAATAAAGCCTTTCAGGCAAATAACTTACTCCTGTATTAAAATACTGTGGGTACAGGTTCTCTGGCTGATGTTTCAAAAGGATTACCCTAAATTCCTTTAAACATTAGAGATGGTTGTATAAATTTCTGCTTCTTTCAGTGGGCACTGATAACAGTCTCCCTACATTTTTACCAAGATGCATGTCTTCAAAATAGGAGGTTTTAATTTGAATAAGTTATTTTGGAAGCAAGAGGTAAAAATCATCACAAATTAATTAAAACGTCATCCTTTGTTTGTGGTGATTAATAATACATAAAGAATCCAGGTTTTCCATAATTCATCAATCTGACGTAAACTGGTACTTTCCAGTTCCACAGAGTGGAAACCCAGCTACTCCGTGACACTTGAAAAACAGCTCTGAATTGATGCACTGCATCCTTCTGCCACAGGACTTAAAGTCATAGGGATCCAGTTTGTCACATACAAAATGAATTTTCTAGGACTGAGGCAGTACGAATATAATGAAAAATATGTGCTGAGTTCCCAACACGATTTTTTTTTCTCTTTCAAGCACTAAAATCACAAAATTTAAAAGCAACACATAAGCAATTAAAGATGGAGAGACTCAGGTAAGATAATGTAGCCTATGCTGTTATGACTAAAGGATTATTTCCTGAGGAACTTGACATTTCTAAGTATATTGTTCACAAGGCAATCTAGCACCACTCATATACACCACAAAGCTCAGTCTGTAGCAGCAGCGTGGCAACACTGGGATTGAATCATAGTGGCAATAGATTGTGCTTCTTTCCAGATATGCAGGTTCATATCAGGAAGCCATAAAAAACAAGCATGGAAATAATTCCTTATCATAATTTTTTTCCCCATCATGGATACACTTTGAGAGTCCCAAAGAAACAAGAAAAAATGTACTAAGCTCCTTCATTTTTTACTCTTGATCAAGTTGTGTACTTTTACCCTCTGTAATCTTCTTTCATTATCCTCTTAACCCTCTGCTTAATTGCATAGCCTCTGTAAATCTTTTTTTCTTCAAAATCTTCATAAGTGCTCTGGTTTCTTCAGTTGCTCTCTCTCTGTGATTTTAATTCCTTTGTGATTTATCTCTAGGGATCATGTTTTTTTTCCTTTCTTCACACTGTGACACAGCATCAAGAAAAGAAGCTGCTCATAAAAATCCACCTCCTCTTATGGATGGGTAATGATACCCCTTTATTTGTACATGTGCACAATATGGCAAAAACACTGGCACAGACTTCTAGTATGTGAGAGTGACATCAGAACTTGCAGCATGCACTGGCCTGCTCAGTGGTATAAGTAGTTTACATTCCTGCTTAGCATCCAAATTCTGCGTCAGGTATTTCTACCATAGGTAGAAACACTTCTTTTAGTGTTCAGTAAACCCAGAGGTATGCTGACCAAACTTAAACCTCTGGCAAGATTTCAGCTGATTATCAGTGGATTTGAATCAAGTATTTAAAAGTAAGCACCAAATTCTCAAATGCTTAAATCATGATCAAAATCTTTACTTACAGTGTGTATGGAAACTGTATTATATGGATTTCATTTAATTAGGTATTTTAAAACTGCCAAATCTTTTCAGTGAGAATTGCTCCTTATTAAGTACTTCTCTCTGCATATAATTCAGCTCTTCTCTTCTTATAAAATACTTGTAACTAAATGCAACTCACGTCATCTTGGAACATAAGTAATTTGATTCTTATTTTAGGGATGAAGGGTGTAACATTTATTTTTCTTCCAGTTTTCAAGCCAGTCATATTTTAAATAAAGATATACCACAGACTAAAGTCTGGAAATTTTATCTTTTAACATCTTGAATATTCAAAGTTCTTGCATTGGTATTTTTTTTCAAGGCAGAGGTGTATTTAACATTATTTATATTTAAGTATTACATGAAAAAACAAGATCAGATTGCATTTGAGTGTAATCTGTAGCTCCATCTCTTAAAAAAGGAGGTTGCTTGCATGAGCACCTCTTCTTCTTTATTAATGATAGGTGTTCCACATAGCTGTATCATTTATTTATACTCACATACATGAATTTTCCTTAAGATTTTTTACAGTTATTGTTTGACAAGATCTTTTTTTCTTACAGAAGGCAAATGTTCAGCCCAACAATTATATAAGTCCTCATTTTAAGCCTTCTGCACCTTAAAAGCTTGTGGATTTATTGGTACAAAATTTCTGAATATTTTCATTTGTAAGACTCTTCTTTTGTGCCCCTTCTCCTAGACAATAGCTTTTTTCCTGGGATGTTATTCATAACCAAAGTACTGCTTGACTGTGAATAAACAAAAAAATTAGGGTAACATTAAAAATAATTCTAAAAATTACACACTATTCAGCTCCTTGTGCAACCATGGACTGATTGCAAAGACCTAATTGCATGTAACCAAAGTTTTTGAGCTGCTACAACAAAACGCAACATTATGACAAGACAATTGAGAGATAAACTTTTATTGTGGTAAATATGACTGCAAATCCCATGGAAAGATACTGGCATTTGCCACCGAGACACAGATCTATTGATGTATACTCAGAGTTGGGTTTTTACCCTTTGGTACATTTCAAATAGAGAAATACACTTAAAATCCCTGTATTTATTTTCATCATACAATGTTTTACTCCCAGAGAAAAAGTAGAATAATTCTGTAAAATCTGAAGCATATTGAATAAGTTCCTTGTTTTCTAATCACCTACTGGCTTGTAGAAATATTCAAAACACAGGGACTATTGCTATTAATCAACAAATAAATTAATTTCTCAATATACATCCATATTTTCAGTCCTTAGGTCTAGTATAGTCTTATGCATCCACCTGAAAGTATACTGAAGACAAAATAATTTCTAAGTAGAGAAGAAAATAAAATAGGATACTTTTAAATTTTTTTCTTAAGATTGCAGGGTTTGCAGTTAAGACTGTTTTACATTCTAATACTTTGGTTTTCCACATAATGTCTTTGGCTTCACTATATTAACTTCTGGAGGCATATTTTCAGTCTTTTTTTTTTTTTAATTTAGATTTTTTGCAATAAATAGTCAATATTTGCCTTAATAATATTTTACAGCAGTTTTGGTAAAAATACGCCTCTTGTCTCAAACAGTTGAAGGATGAAACAAGTGTCACCAGTCCTTAGAGAGGCATCCATTACTACTTTTCCCAGTGAAAAAACAAAACGCTTTATCAATGTCTATTCATAGTAGAGGGTAGGTTCATGCATGGGTTTGAAGCATTTATTTTTTTATTTATAAAAAAATTAGAAGTTTCCAATTCATTTCTTCTATCACTTCTCTTCCAGAAAATACTGAACTCATGTATTATACCCATCAGGCTAAAAGACCTTGGTGCAACAAAAGTCTTCCAGGAAAAAAGGGTAATACACCAAATTAAAATCTGCTAAAATATTTACCCGTTTCATTTTCACTGATTTAAACACATACTGATGATTATTCTTTTCGGTAAAATGGTAAACTTGAAAGACCTCCCCAAGTAAAGGTATAACCTGGTATATAAAAAGCTTAAGCAACTTTTTCTGACATTTACCAAAGTTGAACACTTTTTCCCCTTTTCTTTGATTTTAGTTCCAACAGACAGTGTCAGAATAGAGAATATGAAGCTTATTGAGCTTCTCAGATTAGTGCGGCAGAAGCTGCTTCTAATCCTCCATCATCATCAAATTGACTAGTCTGACATTGTCAGTGATGAGCACTGCATGTACCAGCAAACACTGGAGGCTGAAAAATATTTCATTCTAATCTAAAAGAAATTTATCTGGTACTGCATAGAACTTGCCTGTACCTTCTCAGAGAAGATACAGAGAAGAAGAAATTAGCTAAAAATCTATAATTGATTAAAAAAGAGATGTTTGGAAAATGTTTTGATGCACTATCCATTTCTGAACCAGTATTTTATGTGGCAAGGCTAGCACATATATTTTATACTATTGTTCAGCAAAGACACATATTTTTTAAACAGTAAGTAATTGCATATTCAAAGAACATGGGTCCAAGCCAGGACTCTGAATCCAAACAGATGGCAGGTAACAAAGGCTAGTTGAGACAAGGTGTTGATGACAAAACCCAAATGTTTTACTGGTAGGGTGATGCACTAAAAAAATTTCCAAGCTTATGCTGAGTTTGTATTACAAACTAACAGATTCCTCCTATCACCCTCCACTTAAGCTGCCAAGTCCAAGGAGGAGAAGCTATCCATTCCAGTGTACTATTTTATCAACTCTAATGTTAATATGCAAAAGAAAAAAGTACCAAAATCTAAATATAAATACCACACAGTGGAAAAACCTTTGAAAGTATAGATTTCCCCATCTGTTGCACCAGACAATATCCTCCTACATTCTTCATATTGACTGAATACAGTCATCTTTCAAGAAGATCCTAGAAAACCTAAGCATTGTTGATTTACGACTTCCAGGATTTAAACTAAGCCCTGGCTAACAAAACATTGTAAATAGTTGGTGCTACTCTTTTCTGAAGAAAAGTCAAAATATCCATCAGAAGTGGAACCTTCATGTTCTTTTTCTAGAAACTCTACTGTCATGAGAGAATTTAGGAATGAGGAAGCTGCAAGAACAAAATTAAAATGCAGGTGTTGGAGTGGTGGGTGCTGCTGCCTATTTCTTGTCCCCAACCAACCTCTCCTGCAGAAAAGCAAGTTAACCTTCAGGCAACACAGTCAGACCCTCACTCAACGCTCGCCGCAGCTGGCTCAGCGATAGAGGCAAGAAAGTCTCTTTTTGCAAGGTTTTATTCCAGTGGAGGATATCACACGTGGCTGAGGTAAAGGAGTCCCACCACGTGGAGGAGGCAGCTTAAGAAGGGGAAGGGGTGGGGGGCAGAGCTAAGGGCTGGGCAGAGGGGTTTAGTCTCCAGGGAAGGGAGGGTGGCCACCAGGGATACCAACCCAGTGAGGGGACAGGGAAAGGAGAAACCAGGGGAAGTTCCACAGGGGAAGTTGACACAGAAGTCCATTTGGGAGTCTGTTTTTCCCCCTAGGAGGACTGGCTCTATGGCAAGTAGTTACCACTATTGCCAGGGCCAAGGACCTGGGAATTGACCAAGGTGGGAGAGTTCATGGGATGCTACACAAAATGACATCAATCAGAGAGATAGATGTTATTTTTGACATGATCCAACCAATAACAGATGATCAGTGTTGGTATCTTCACATTAGGAATGACAAGAGGGGGTTAACTTAAGAGCTGTGTTGTGAAATTACTCACTGAATAAAAAGAGAAAGCTGTCATTTACTGACACTGTAGAACTGTAGTACTGTAATTTGCATTCTTAAACAAGACAACTTGAAAAGTAGAAAGAATAATAAATACAGAGAAGATTATTTCATCAGTCCCCCTCTGAAAAGTCATAACTAGGCAGTAACATACTTATTACAGTAGTCTTCTAGATAAACAGTCAATAAATAGTCATTGTCTGATGTACTGGTAGACTGTACTGGTGATTTCTAAGTTAAAGAGTCCACTACAGAGTAAGACAAATTACAGATTTTCAGAGACATCTCCCACATTTCAGATTCTTGATGATCAGACTCTGCCTCTAGATCAGAGGCAAGTTACAATCTAAACCTTTATCATTCTCTTAATCTCTCATTGTTTGGATATCTTTCTGTAGATTTTGGAAAAGGTGGCAAGGAGCTTCATGGCAGAATTTAGAAAAATATGTAGACTGCAAAATTCATGAGACAGTGACTCTCTTACCTCTGAGCTCTCCTTCAGATTAACACAAGGCTAGTGATGGCTAGTGATGATCCATGAAAAAATCTGAAAAGAGCTATTGGGCTGCTTCTCCAAAGCTGCTTGAAGAAATGTCATCAGAAATGCCATCCAAGCTTCTACTCTCCAGAAAACTGAAGTTGAAAAGAAGAGGGGATTACACTAGTTCTGAGTGAAGAATCATGTTTCATGTATCTTTGCAATTCTACAGTCATTTTAGGGCAGTAAATTATGGGGGTTTGGAGACAAAAAAAAAAGTCCTACACTGCAGGATATTACCATGCTCTGAGTAAGACAAATGTACTTTCTAAAATGAGGAATCTAGGAATATAGGAGATGCAGACTGTAACTTCCCTGGAGTCACTAGGTAATTTTCAGTAGGCAGAAACCACTGCTGAAATATTCACTCATAAACAGCAAAACAAAGTTACAAGCAAACATACAAACAAAAGTTAGGACTTTACTAGATTTTGCAAAACTCATGTGAATATGGTTCTCCAAAAGGAGACACCCTCACTGAAAAAGTTAATAGCAGAAAAAATTACAAATAAAGCAAAAAACAATTATGTTCTAAATCCATGGCCAGTGTCAGCTCAAAGAGGTAAAAAATTTCACTGATTCCTTTACCAAATCTGTTTCATGAAAAGCATTGATACTTCATAGTTTGCAGAATATGCACACAGATTGCTTTAGCAGTTGCATGTCCTCTTATTGAGGTGTATAGAGCTTTCCAGTAATAAAATCTATATTACAGAAAAATGGCACAGGCAACTAAAACCAATAAAGACAAAAAATAGGTTCATATGAATTGAAAATTCACATATATCTACAGAATCACATTCCATAGGAGAGTAGGAAATCTGCAGACAATGCATATAAACAAAACATGCAACAGTCATATTACCATGCCTGAGACTAAGCAGATATGCAAAGAAATATTTTTGCCTTTCTCTGCTAAAATGGCATTATAAACTGTGCAAAAAGAAAAAAAAATCTCAAGGACTTTAAAACAGAGTCACACATGCAAAGGTACTAGACAAATAAAAAACATTAGTTGCAATATCATCTGTGGCAGTAGTAGGTCTTGTCCTTGTACCATAGCTAAAAGTGACAGATAAAACTGTTAGGGATAAAAAAAAAAAAAAAAGAATCTATGTTTAACTACAATTAGTACCGTGATATGAGATTCCTTCTCATCCATACTAAAGGGATGTTTAAAATTTACATATAAAGATAAAACACGATTCACTAGTACCATCGTTTATCTGTTATGATGGCAGTGTAGAGGAAGGATTCAGGGATCAGCGAGTTTAGAGCCTGAGCCTCCTGGTGGGACATTCTAGACAATTTCAGTGTGTTTTTCAAACAGTTTTCTGTGGCAGTCTGTTGTTTTGCAGTTGTGTTCTTCTGTAGTAGGTTTTAAATATTCCTTGTTATAAGTTGGTAATGGTTCATTCCATGTACACCATTTGGCTTCCCTAATGGTTCAGTCCTGAGTTGTTTACCCCAAAATTTTCCCACCACGTGTATGTCAATCCACCTGTCAGTCTCCGTGTATC
>QUSF01000011.1:5268692-5335262 GCA_003676055.1 Chloebia gouldiae | reverse complement strand
CCAGCCGGGGAGCTCAGCAGAGATCCGGGGGTGCCGCTCTCGTGTCTGCACAGCTGCACCCCGGTCTGGGTGCGAGCCGGCTGGGGAACATCATCCCTGGGCCTGCAGAGTACAGATACAGTTTCCATTCCATGTATCTCATGTGTTTAAACAGCAGGGTGCTGTGCAGTAAAGTGAGACATATCCCCAGAGCTTTCTGTTGGGGACGGAGAAGCAATGAAAATTATTTTATTTTGAAGCAAAATCCCAAAAGGAGTTTGTTGAGCTTTTCTGTTTCTCTTTAGAGATTTATGGCCTTCCCTTGAACGAGACTCCCAGAGAAACACACATAAAAATGCATCTCTTCACACTGTGGCAAACAAGCTAATTTGACATTGGTTATTCTTACGAGCGTACCAAAGACTATCACCAAGTGGCATTAATGTAGTCTTTAATCACATGGAGGTAGTAGTGTGTCCCCTAAGAAAGAAGAAATTCATAGACTTCAAAAAATATTTACATCTGACCACCTGCATAGTGGAAACCATAAATGTCATCCAGTAGCTCCTACCTCAACACTGTAATTTCTGTTACAGTTGCAACCTTTGCTTTTTGAATGCTTTTTCATCTTGATTTAGAGATCTCTTAAACAATGTCAGAATGCATGGTGATAGGGACTCAATCAGGACTGGAATTACTCACTTCTCACTCAGGAAGAGCCAAAATAATACGTGCATGATCTCAAGCACCTTAACACAGTCAAAAGAATAAAGTCTACCGAGTACAATGACATCTGTTCTCTGATTGATTTTAAAGAGCACCACACACAGAAAAGCCATGAAATCCAATACACAAGGTCTTTTTTTTTGACAAGGAATAAAAAACTAGCTTTTCTAATTATGGTGTTTCAAATTACAGCTTCTCCTTTGAACAAAGGCAGCAGAAGGCCCACCACAGTTAGCACTAACTTCAACTTCTTGGTCTTCCAATGTGCCTTGGATATTACAAAACTATTTATAAAAAAATTAATTGTCATTTCAAAATTTAATTGCCATTAAAACAATATGGGGGCTATGCCATTCTTCTCTCTGTCTCACAGCAATGGGAGAACTAACACAGTCTCTTTAATATAAAGTGCCGATATTTTAAGCAGGCTTCAAGATACATTTCACTGAAGGTCAATATACAGTTAATGAAAAGACAATTTTAATATGGGAAAGAAAATATCTTTATCAACTAGTCCCCTCCATAACCTTAACTTCCTTCATGATATTATGTAGTTAAGACGTTAATTAATATTTCCAAAATGCCAGGACTCTTATAGACCTAAAGATGCCATATACAGATGATTTCTCCAGCATATATGTCTATGCTTTGGGTGTGAGCTGTTGAAAAATAGGGTGGTAGAACAACTACTTGAATAAGTCCATCTTCTGTAAGATTGATTGGAAACAGGCAAGGTAAAATAACTTTAGGAAGAACTGCTTTGTAAAACATGCAATATTACAGAAGTGTCACATGACTTACAGCCCACTATAGCTGAAGTGTCATTTCCATTACAAGATGTTGCTTTCAAATACTGGTAGTTTTCATAGAAGGAGGTAGAAAATATGGCTCAAAATTCAATACATGTTTAAAATTTGCATGCATGTTTTTAAGACTTCTTTGTATTTCCTGGTCTAAGAACATCTAATATAATTAATCTTCAGTTTAAAATTCCATAAATGTGGTTCAAAAGGTTGTAAACATACTTAGTCATTGCATTCCAGGAATGCAAGACTCCTGTTCAAATGATAACAGGTGGAAATAGTACCTACCTTCTTTTATCCAATTATATATTATAATCTCCCTAAGTGTCCTTCCTGAAAGACAGAAGCATTTTTCCTTTCCATGGACAAAATCCATGTTGTCATGTTTTCACTGATTTTTTTCCTGCTTTGAAACTGCTTTCAAACTGGGACCATAAGCAAGGCTTTCACAATGAAGTGAGGAAAAATTTGCCTAGGTCTGACTTTAACTTCATGATTTCCCAGTCTAAGTCCTACTGATCTAAAGAACTGTCCATATAACAGATACACAGAAACAATTGTTCTCTTCATGCTTTCAGAAAGATGCAGTGGATGTTTTGGGTTTACATGGCAAAATAAGTAGGAAGAGTGCTACAGGTGTGCCTTCTGTGACAAGATGCCAATATCTTTACCCACATCAGACAGAGACATTTCCCTACTGAAGAAGAAGAAGAGCATGAGAAGGAAGGAGTGAAAGAGATAACATGGAATGAGCTGACCAAAGATCTCATTCTTTATTCCCTTGAACCACTTTGGGAGGATATAGAGAAACTGGCAGGGAAGCTGAGTTCATGAAAAAGGGAGAAAAGGAGGGATGCAGAAAAGCCTTTGAAGACTCATTTTTATTTCTCTTTATCCTACTCCTAACTTTTCATTGGCAATTAATTAAATTAATTTCCCCGAGCTGAGTCCATTATGCCTATGACAGATGTCCTGCCTTGCTCTTGTCTTGACACATGAGCCTTTTGTTATATTTTCTCTCCCCTGTCCAGCTGCAGAGCAGAAGTGCTAGAGAGGCTAGTCCAGCATCCAGCAGGGCTAGCCCTCCCTCAGCACTCCACAGCACTAGATAAGAATAGGTAGGCTACAACAAGCATTCTCCAGTGTATTAAGGCACGGCTGGACACAAAACTGCCTACATGAGACAGTAAATGGAAAGCATCTTTGTGCTGCATCTCCCCATCACTGTGAAGCACTACACCTTTGATCACTGCTAAAGGTAATGTTAATCTGGGAGCCTGTGAGTTTAGCATGCAAGAGTTGGGCTGTGAAGTCAAAAGCTGCTTTTCACATCCAATTTTAAAATGAGTTTGTATAAAATAGAAGTGTACAGTAGAGAACTGGTTCTGAGTGATTATCATCCTATAAAACCTGTTTTTCAGAATTAATTTTGCTCAACATTCTATGAGGGGGATTTAAATATGTACATAAATGCTTCGGTCTATATTTCCAGCCAAACAACATCAAGCCTCAATACATCTTTAGCAACATTCTACAGCTATGGGTGATAAAATAGCAGTATCAACATTTCACATGTCTGAATTACATAGATGCAGCAAAAGTGAACCCGATCCATCTAGGTTATTTAAGAGCAGTTAAGCACAACTCTCTATGTTTATATCTGTGCTAGAAGAGTCTTTTCTACATATACAGGGTAAAACAATTTGAATTTTCACTTATCTTCTTTTACAACTCATCCAATCTATTTTAATTAATTCTGTAAGTGACCTGAAGCCCAAAAAAAAAGGATTGAAACAGAAATTCAGAGCGGGAAAGAGAATGCAAGAAGCATGCAGTATTTATGACATTACATTCATGAATATCACCAAGTAGGTCACCCACCTTTTTGCATGGAAATCTAAAAATACACACGTGTTTTCAAACCTGGGCAAATAAGGACACAGCTAATGCTTCTTCCTTTACTCCAGCATTTGTCAGCACAGCAGTCCACAAACTCTGGGCATGACAAAACCAGTACCAAATTTCTCAGGTATCACTCTCTAGCAACTAAACAGAGATTTATGTGGTTAAACCCACAGAAGAAAAAGAAATAAAATCATCCCAGATGACTAAATCACAGTTTCTAGAGTGTAGCTTAGTAACTGAACTCTCTATCCTCTAAAGGACTACTCAAACCATTTGTTTTCATTTTCTTGACATCCTGTCAGTGTAACATAACTGGATGTGCTGCTCTGCTTGTTATTTTCAGGGATGAAAATTACTGAGGAATTCCTTTGCTGAGGAATCTTAAGAGGTAATGAATAATAAGTTAGGGGAATATACCCAACCATATGATCTCCCAGGAAAGAACATTTGCTCTTAAGCCCACTTGCAAACCACAGAAGGCAGTGAAGATCTCAGAAGCTAGGCCACTGAGATGTGGGTGAAACTATGACATAATCTCTTTATGGTCCCTGAAAAAGATTATTTTTTTTAAATTTTAGCACTTTTTGAGGCTGATCCTTTAGGAATTGGTGCTTTTCTTTGTGCACAAAGTAGTTATTCATCTGTTTAATATCTTGCTACTTCTATGCTTTGTCCCTGTATTGCCAAGGAGGTGGCAGTCATTGTGACAATATTAAAGACTTCACAAAAAAGCAAGAGTATCTGGGATACTGGCAATGCAGTGCATTACAACATTAAGACCCCTAGACCGTCAATTCAGGCCCAGTGAGCTAGAATTTTTGGCTTACGAAACAAGTGAACACAGGTTAAACGATCTCACTCTAGCCTCTGGTGGACATTAATCCACATCACAAAATCATCATGGAACTTGTCAAAGTAGTTATATTTTCCTCAAAACATAATCTAAGACTAGTGAGTTCTGAGCATGGACAGGAATTGCTGTTTCTTTTCATAGAGAGCTTGCATGATGTGTGATGTTAACATCTTTTCTTCCAAGAATTGCTACTAAATATTAATTTTCACTCACATACTTGCCTGTAAAAGTGGTAAGAGTATTCTAAAGGGGATTAACATGAAACTTATGTACATTAAGCGCAAACCAGAATGTAAAAAGGGCAGAGGTGCAGTCTCTTGCACCTTAATGTTAGTGCTACAATCTCCCAGAGATATTATTTAGATCTCAGAATCCTGCTAGAAGACTTCTACTCTGGTTTCTCCTTATTCCTATGGGAAGGTAGTAACGTTTAACCTAACTGCACATCTCCCCACTTAGACCTTTAGTGGTAGCTCTGCTGCAAAGATCAATAGAAAATTGGCTGCATAGAGTGCATTTACTGATCCATTTCCCAGCCCCTATTCTGGTAACAGAACAACTGAGTGAAGATCCCAGCTTCCTCCAAAGTGACAAGACCAAATAACTTCTCAAAAGATGAAATGTGGCTGCCACAGCATATTATGTCCTTGACATGACAGAACAGCCCAAACAAGACTCTAGAATTTAACCATTTCCTTCTATGTAGTTCTTACTTAGGAGAGAAGAACTGGGAAAACTTAGCACCTTATTCTATAAATTTCTAAAATAATCTTTTATTATAAAAAAGTACTAATCGAGGAATATAGCAAAACAAAACCAAACACAATCTTAATGGGTACTTTTTGCATTAGTACTTGCAATTTTATTCCTAAATCCAAATTACTTTCAGGAATGAAATAAAAAAATCCTTCACCAGTGAATGGATATCTATATAATCACCTGAGTAGAATTTTATTCCTTTACTAGTTTATACTTTTTTGTTGTACCACAAATTTGAGTTTAGAAATACATTTCACCAGAAAAATGCATATGTTTAGCTACAGCTATATTTAAAAGGAACTATACAATTTCTCGTAACACTAAATACCTATTTTGTATAGTTCTTTTTATAATTTTTTTTAATATTTTTTAATATTTTGGTGCAAAAAAACAAAGTTCTCCATCAAATTATTCTATTTCTTTAGCACAGTAAAATATAATTCCAACCAACAGAATTCTCAGAAATGCCTACTAGAGTATCACAAGAAGTGTAAAATAAACTGAGATAGCAGTTACGTTAATGTACATCCATCAAGATCAACAGAGAATATTCATCATCGCATCAGTAGTCCTGCTATTTGTGAATGACTTTGGATCTGACTGGATTCCTGGCTTTTCTTCCAGGAATTCACATCTTTGATGTACTAAACCATGTTTTATGATACATAATATCCAAGATTGGCTGTCGTCATCCCAGCCAAAGCTCTTCTGTATGTCCTCTCTATTTCACATGTTGACTTTTGTGAATCATCTTAAGAAAATGCTGTGTTGACAGTCCCACAGAAAGTTCAACATCATGTTTTTAATGTCTCATTGTCATTTTGTACTTGCCTGTTGCCATCTTTTTTCCTTTTCTCAGAATATCAGTCAGCAGATTCCTACCTTCAAATACTATTAACTAGTCTTACCCTACTAGCTTTGTGAGATAAATGGACAAACTCTTAGCTCCAATGTCCAATCTGAGGCTGCTATCACCCTGACAAGCTATTTTACAGATCTTCCACTACCTCCTTCTCATAATTGTGATGCTCTTCAGCATAGGAAACATATGGAATCTCTCCATCTCTAAAATCCACTGCTTCCAGATTAACCATCATTTCTACCACAATGAAAACAAAGGTATTTGCTTTAACAAGTGCTTTTATTACTCTCTCCATGTGTACTTCATTAATGTCTGTTTTACTGACCTAACATCATTCACCCTATCTGAAGGACAACCTTCCTTTCCATATGTGCTTCAAATATTTCCACCTATCCAGGACCCCCTCCTGGCCCTCTTTGGTCACAGATATTAAACAGGTGTTTGGTCTGGGATTTATGCTGAGAACTCATTATGCAACAGCTCTAAGAATACTCCATCTACTTGTCCTTTAGTATAACAACACAGTTCAGGAGTTCCACAGTATTGTTAAAACCTCAAAAGAAGGAATCTGCCAAGCTTTTCAACAATACAGGTATAATTGGATTGCTTTTAATATCAAGAATTTACAGAATGTTATCTATGTCACATGCCAAGACAATTATAAGCCCAATTGTGTGAAGTCCTAGTAATCTGAAACTAAGCCAGTCTACAGTCAGTGACATGTTAGAGACACAGCAGTGGTCCCTGAGGCTGGAAGAGGTCTGGAAAGCCCAGGAGTTGATGGTACTTGGAGCCTGAGGACCTGTCATGCATGTGACATACATTCAGCTGTGTAATAACCTACGAATCTGCACTTAAGAGACGGCACAGTCAGAGCTGCCTTAAAAGAATATAGATTACATCACAAACATTCAGTGATGCAGTTGTACCACCTCAGAAAAAAATTAGCAGAACTAATTACCCTAGCACCCCATATTGCATGGCTGGTTTCCTAACTATTGCCTTTTCAATGTTGAAGTGAAATTATATTTTAGTAGCTGGTTTAATGTGTAGCTAATTCTGCCTAGTAAGTCTGGCTTCCTACCTTTTTGGACTAGCTGTTAAATTTTAATATCACAGGGTCCATCCATATGGTCACCTGAGCTGAAGGAAGCACTGTATCTGCAGATGTGCTGTTTGTGTAGCATTGCAAACACTTGCAACCTTTAGAACCAGTGGAACTTAACCAATGTACATAGTCGTTGTTGTCTGATGGGAGAATGTTTGCAGTTTTGGTACTACATACCATGAGATCTTGTGGAAAAGTTCCTAATACCCACCATTCCAGAGAAAGATGGAGAACATATGGTCAGCTCATAGAAAGGCACTTGGATGTCAGGCTTGAAAAGATGGAGACAATGACTGTTGCAGACAAAAGAAAGTAGAGATAGTCCTGTGAAACAGACAAGGCATAACTACATTGTGAGGAGCTAATATGATCTTGATTTCTATCTCAGTGCTGGTTGTCAAAGGTTTGTGAGGGAGGGGCTGCATATGTGCTACTTGCAGGGGCAGCTAGGAGAAGATGGGTGAGCACCTTGTCTCTGTCTCTGTGGGGACTTTGCCTGGCAACCATTTCATATCTCACATGGGACAGGCAATCAGCAGCAGACCACCAATCCCCAATGAGGATCTCAAATCAGATGGCAAAAGGACTCCACCAATGGACTGCAATGTTGGACTGGGGCAGTGGTCTCCTGTCAGAGGCAGACTTTGGGAGGAGACAAGAGCATAAAAGTAACTGCACCACAAGCTCTGTGGGCTTTTTTGGCTTGGGTTTTGTGAGACTAGTCTTTTAAGGGCATTTTGAGTTTTGTCCTTTGGGGGCTTTATAAGTAGGAGCTTTTTGAGTCTAGGGGCCTTTTGAGTCTTGTGCTTTTTTCTGGCTCCAGCCTGCTAAGGTCTGCTTCTTGCCCTGGCCGTAGCCAGTTTCTAGTCCTTTTTGCCCTGGCTCTGGCCTGTTTTTTGGCTCTTACACTCTTGCTGGCCCTTGCTTGCCGTTGCTCACTCCTCACTCACTGTGTCACTAGGCACTTGGCAGGATACCAGCTGACCCCTGAGCTTCCTGTATAGCCTGTGTCCTGCCCGACCCTTTCACCCATCCCTGTCACCACCTGTCCTGCCTCCCTGTATCCCTGACCAGCACCCTGCCATTTCGTCCCTGTGCTCCTGCCTTAAGCCACCCTGCCTTGCCTCCAATCCAGCCCACCACTGCAAGCCCCACCGTGACCCTGTCCAGGATCCCACACCTCCTGCTCAATCCCCACTCATCTCGTGTTCAGCCATCCATCACTGTGAGAGCCGTGCCTGTAGAGCCGTGCCTCCCTGCAAGCTGTGTGGGTTCCCCGGCAGGCAGCGTGCACACACCCCTGCTTCTTGGATGTTGACAGCACTTCCTGATCTTATGGTAGTAATGCCCACTTCTCTACTTCTCTCCTGTCTTCTTGTCTCTCTCCCTCTCTCTCCTCCCTCATCCTTTCCCATTTTCCTTCCTCCTTTTCTGTCTTTGCTAGCCCTCTCTAGCAGGGAAACTCCTTTTTTTTCTCATTACCATAAATGGTTCTCAGATACAATGGTGTGTCAATTGACTAAATTTCATTTTAGACCATCTATTATTAAAAGAACTCCTCACAGTTTCCCACGATGGAATGCAACATACATAAACATCAGTTCAAAACAAACATTTAAATCAAAACTCATATATCCAAAGTAGAATAAAGAAAGCTAGAAGTGCCCTTGCAATTAGTTTCTGGGTGGCATATATCATGGTTGTTGTCTGTACAGTTCCTAGGATCATAAATCTAAAATATTTAAGACTTCACCCAAAGACTTCCACATTAGTGAATTTGTGGATGACGGTCAAAACAAGGCAGTATAACCAACAACTGAAGAGTAAAAATGAAGTCAGATGTTTCAGCTGAAATGTGCTTTCACTTCCACTATTTAGCCATGGCCAAAGAAAAGAATGAATGCAAAGTAAAGCACAGCAAATCAGACCTTTAGAGCATTCTATAAGGTAAGTCTTATGCCTTAGCCAGTGCTTGAGCAAAGCTGTTAAGTGTTAATGCATATAATCTATCTAGCCAGCTAACTAGTTTAATCCATCACAGAGTGTGTGAAAACATAAAAGCAGCCCAGCTGTGACAAGTTAATAGCAGGGTGAGGCAGTAAAATGGTAACAAAAACACACTTTGATTAATGATTCTGAATTGTCCAGCTCTGGTATAGATGGCTTTGTCTAGGTTGGTTTAGTGGCCAATCAATGCAAAATAGATCTGGTGATTTAAAGTGCTACAGCAGATCAGAAATATTGTCCCAAAATGATAAAAACTGGGGAAAACGCCACATTTTCATAGGAAATAGAAGTTACCATTCATATACCCATACCTGCTTTAGAGGAAGAGAAATAATTAAAACACAGCAAACTCAGGGGTTATTCCAATAATACCTTCAGTGGAAGGCATGTTAATAATTCAAATAAAGTAAGAACCATTCCATACTGCTAGTCAAAGGGCAAGGAAAACATTCTTCAACGTTTAAAATGTGTGAAGTGCTTCCATTTTGTCCTATCTTAGTTTCCATTTCCACAGCCCTACATGAGCAGTTTACAAATAGGATCAGGAAAAGAAACTACAACATGTCAGATGAAAACTTGTTTTCTTAGCATCTCTTAAATCTGTGGCATTTTGGATATTCCAATTAAGTGTAAAATAAGCACACAAACTCTGGGGTTCAGAGCACTGAACAGTCATCATTCCTCCTCTTTTAGTCCACAGTTTTAACTTTTTTTTTAACTTTCCTGTTAAAAACACTATGGAGTAAACACACAAAACGGTCATTTTGACCTCAGGATATAGGAAACTTAAGGCTGTGCCTCTCAATCTGAGGCATCTGTTACACCCTAAGGGAACGCTGTAAGCACCAAGCTGTGTCTCCTCTTGGCATTTTTCTTATCAAATAGGTGTCCTACTACTCTATAAAATACCTGTAATAGGGTAAATATTATTCCTAAGTATGCTTGCTGTGGTAACTGTTTTGCAATTGAACTTTTAAATGAAAAGGCAATGAAAGAAGATAAAACACTCTCCATAAGACCCTTCATATTTGTTGAGCAGTAAGCATGACCAAGATAAAATCTTCCACATACTTGTAGAGTGGAAATAAAAGCTAGAACCAAGCATGCAGAAAGTGAAAAGCAATCTCTGTTTTCTGCACAGCAAGTAGTTGCATGGATTTTGCTGCTGTATGACAACATCATGTATGACTTGGACAAAACACTTTTCTAGCCCTAAAGATCAAACTAACAGGAGTCCATCTATCTTGCTTGTGCACAATGTCTAGTATAGCAGGCTTTCAGTTTGAGGTGTTTGATAATGCTAACCCCTCCAACCTGCACAACTGGTCATTGTGTGCACTTCCATGTGCAGGGTGTAGGGTAAAATGAAAGTAATGAATGCATCTTGCCAATGAGGAGAAATCAGAGTTATCTGAAAAAAACCACAACATCCCATTTCCCTGAACACTGAAGGAATCACAAGTTACTTCAATCACAGTTTCAAATGTCCTGACTGTCCACTGCACAGCACACTGATCACTCCCTTTGCTGCAGCCCCGCGTGTGGTCTCTGTGGTTGCTTTCGCTTGCTGCTCATTCTCTCACCCTTCATTGACACCTTCTCCACTTGCTGTCATACAGACCTCCTTCCAAAAGTAGCATTTCACTCTCCACTCCCTAAGTTTTGAGTATCTGTCATTCTCGTCTTTGCTATGAGTTGCAATGAAGTGTACAGAGACTTTGTAAAAAGAACTTAACACTTCATAAGTGATATGATCAATAACAGCGTTGCACAGAACAGTCCAAAACCAGTCTGTAAAAATATACATTAGAGTTCACTTCTGACATGACATGGTCCAATACAATTACATTTAAATGTTCCTCCTGCAATGGCCTGTAACAGGAGTTGTAAGTACATAAACTCAAAAAAATAAGTTGTTTCTTAGCCATTGCTAGATATATTGGTGTTTGGGGGTTTGTGATGGTTTTTAGACAAAATAATAACAAAATTCTGTGTGTAAAAGCAAAAAAACTTGGAACATCTGGCAAATTTTTAGGAGAATAGTACACAGCTTAATTGTCAGCACAGCAACTAGCAACATAGAAATGCTGTCAAGTAGTGACAACATGACATGCCTGTAAGTAGAGTAGGTGTCCTAAAGAGAACAAAATTGGCTTGCCTGTTTATAGTTACCCATGAGAAACTGCCTGCTGTACTAAGTAAAGGCTGGTAGCATGGTATTTCCATCTATCACTTTTGAATGGTAAGTGTATCTGTCATCTCATCTAACATAAGCAGACATCTATGTCTGGAAATGAACAAGGGACTTGCTGTGCTAGGAACTGATAGTAAACTGGAGTCAAACATTTTCCAAAAGGCTATTAGAGAAGGATATACCTATATAGATTTGGCTCTACAGGGAAGAGAAGAGAAGGAATACTTAGCCAGTGACTATTTCTGACAGTTGGTAGTTCAAGACCTCTTTTACCTGACATGTATTCTGAGCAGCCACATTCAGAGTTACGTGCTGAGACACTCATGTCCTATGATGTCTAAAGGATAACACTAACCTAGAGCTGCCGCTAATCCTTCAAGCACCTTTTAGAGATAAAAAAAGTTCAATGGGTCAACCTAAGCTAGCAAGCTGTCTCCAAAAAAACACTTAGAAAGTCCTTTGAGATGTGTCAGATTACAAGCAGTGATTTGGAGCATCATCTGCACCAAGTAACTGTAAGTGCTACTGGCAATGTCCAATTACATGCTGACAGAAACACAAAACACCACAACCCTGATGTGATAAACCAGCTTGAAAACCCACATCTCCCAACAGAACATGTTTGAACATTCTAACAAATGAAAACAGCTAAATGGATGTGGCCCAGCTTGGCTGTTTCTTTATCTCCTTTTGAAAGGTTATATTTAAAGCTCATTTCAGCTGCTACATGGAGTGGTCAGTCCTCATGGGAAAGGCATGGCTTCAGTAACATTCAATGTGGAATTCAAAGTAGCCACAGGGACTAGGGAAAGTAGGTGCTAGAAGGACTTTGCTTTTTTGTTGTTGTTTTTAACAGGATATTTTGGTCCCAGCTTGATATAATTGATGGCCAGTCATCATCAGTCAGAGAGCAATTAGCACAATGATTATAGTAAAGGGATCATTGTATATGTCTAGCTACCACAGTTCTTCCAAGGGTTTACCTACTAAAGAAAAGTGAATGTTCACATGAAGGAAGGGGCCAACATTTAATATACTAATTCAGTTTCTGAGGAAAAATTGCCAGACAGAATATCATACAATGCAAGTAAAATCTCCAAAGAAATTTTTTTGAAAGGACACGTGTGCAAGAGAATTTCAGTAATTTTGAAAGCAAAAATTGCCAGACAGAATATCATACAATGCAAGTAAAATCTCCAAAGAAATTTTTTTGAAAGGACACGTGTGCAAGAGAATTTCAGTAATTTTGAAAGCAAAGTATTGGTTTTGAAAAACATATGCGTATTTTCTGAATAGGAGTGGTTTTTATAAATTATCTGCTCTCATTACTGCTCTAATTATAAAATTACTTTTAAAATATGGTAATTTTAAAAATATAGTGGATAAGATTGCTTTCTTTCAGACAGCACAAGGTGAAGGAATGTGTTGCTTCAAATTTTCCTTTGAGTGAATGAGAATTAGAGGAAACATGCTAGAATATGCTGCAGTTGCAAATAGCAAATCTAAAATGTTAAGGAGAAGCCTTCCTTGATCAAAAGAAATAAAAATTTCCTCAAACCCATGAAGTCTTAAATGAGAAAATATAAAACCTTTAAGGAAAAAAAATATTTTTCTTAAAGAAAAACTTATGACTGAGCTTTTGTGAGGTAACATTTTTCTGAAAATATTTTGTCCTTTCCTTGCATTTAATAGGGGTCTAACATTGTAGTTTGCCAGACTAATAAGCTTTGTTTTCAGAGAAAAGGAGTTTTTGCTGCAGAGCAAGAACGTAACTGGTTAGTGGGAAAGAACCTCTGCTGTCATTTTCCTGTATTTTTCCTAAGAAACATCAATGAACTTTGTTGAATATATCAGGTTTATGACAGAATATTCTTAACTACAAGTTCTTACAAAATTCACTAATTACTGAAAAAAACAGACATTAGACAAATGAAGGGAACATTTCTGTGGATTATTTTTTTTCCACAAAGAAAGAGAATGATAATGTAAGCACTGAGGTGAAGAAAACTGGCAAGAAAACTATAGAAATAAGCAAAAAAAAAAAAAACATGCTCACATTTCATCAAGCAATGTAGAAGGGGAAAGGCAAGGGGACAGGAAAAATAAAGGAATTATACCTAGCTGAGAGAAAGTTCTGCCAGTGTGCTCAGATGCATACTGTTACATGCATAATTTGCCAAGCTGCCATAAAATGAAAAGCTTGCAATAGAGAAGGAGGAGGGCATTGGGGGCAGTGGAATTGACAGCAATAAGCTTACTAAAATAGAACATTTGTATTTTGCCTGAGGAATAAGATTCCATATCACAATATATTTCAGTGGTTGGAATTGCCTGAAGCTTTCAATCAGTATATTTATGGTTTATGACTTAGTGGGCAAAGGACATCTTCCAGATACTGACAAGATTGCAAAGGTCTGAAAGGAGAACAGCCTTCCAGCTACAAAATCAGCTGATATCCTACCTGTGTAAATGAGACCTTACTTCTTATGTCATAACATTTCATTCATGGTTTTTTTGAATGATCCCTGGTTATGATCCTTAGAATTGTCCTTGGTCAATGATACGGAAGTGAGAAAATAAATTTAAGTTCAGCTTAAGATCAAAATGATGGTCTAACATGTTCTACTTCTTATGACAAGACAGATTACAAGTATAAAATCAGAACTTGAATGCTTGCCAGAAAGGAAGTAGATACATTGCTCAGAAGTAAGGGGTAAACAGGCTGATTCAAACTGATGCCCTGTTTTGGCTCATCTAACAATATAAGATATGTATGCAAACAGTTCAGTCTAACAGACAATTTATCAAGGAATAGCTTACAAATACAGCGAAAATTCTAAATTCAAGATCAATGAATGTGGTTAATCTTCAGGCTGTTCAGTACCCCTAAATTACTATAGGCTGCTGTTACACACTATAATAGCTTGCTGAGCATTTGTTAACTCCAGCAGAGTATATGTGCAATTATTTCTAATGAACTCCCCAGCCCCTTAGGAAAAACTAAAAGTCCTTTTGAATTGGTTCTACCTGTTGGCTGCATTAAATTTGGAAATAAAACCCATACATTTTCAAATCTCCCCATACGACAGGGCTCAGAGCTAGATTGGCATGTTTATTTTCAGAAAACCTCCCAAAGCATTTTAGGCATGGCCAAACTAATACATCTCTCCTTGACAGCTGAAGAACTTTTATTTCCTTAGCTAGAGTGTAACAGATTGCTTGCAGTTTAAGTCTCAATGTTTAGGTTGCACAGCAAAATCTGGCTGCCTGCTGGGGTTGTAAAGAGGTCCCATGCAGAGAAGGGAATTCTGGGAACATCTGCCCACATAAACTTTATGCAGCCAAAGAGTCAAGGGAAGGAACAGCAATTTGTGGAAGGTGGGAGAAAATAATTTTCCCTTCACATATCACCAGACTTTCTCCAAATACACTAAACTTTTAAAAGTGTATCTGCTCTTGAAAATCTTGATTATTTAGCTGGCAAAACAATTTAATCTGAAAGATAGGACTCCATCCCAATGGGGACACTATTTTTTTTTTTTCATTTTCAGAACAACTTTTATTTGTGTGTGCTTTCAGGTATGCTTTTCTTGACTTTCCTCGATATCACAATATAATTGGAAAAATACAGTGCCACATCAGAGGATTTCCATTTTCATGGCAGATTTCCATGAGATTGCCTTTATCTGGAAGATTCTTGATCACCAGTCAAAGTAACAGCTGGTGCACTCTGTTTCAGCTGTATTTGGACATTGGGGAATGTCACGTTATTAAAATGTTTTAAGTGCACCTATCAGAGCTGACATAAACTGGAACCTTTGACATCAGCTAAGCAGACTGAAGGTTTATTGCATGGTTTCACATCACTCTGCAGAAAGTAAACTGTGCATAGGAAGTGAAACACAAAAGTTATTCTAATGCTAAACTGACTTAACTTTCAACTTTCCTAGACAATATAATTCATTTTAGGTCCCAGTACTTCTTGGGCTGTTTCTGGAATTTTAAATGTTTACTGTTCAGCAGCCTGTGAGTATCTTTCCAAGATCAGCATTTAAAAGATTATGAAGCCCTAAACCACTTGTTTTACCAATATTTTGTTCACATTCATGAACTTAAATAAATAAAACACACTTCAGAAGTACAAGTATTCTGCAAAGCTTAAAAGGCTCTTTTTACCAAATGAATGTACCAAAGTCAGTAGATAGCATCGAAAGCCTTGTGAAAATCTTTTTACAGTGTTAGATCAAGAACCATTATTGGCAGAAAGTTGCAGACATTCAGAGGAGGCTTTTTTTGGTATTTAAATCAAGATTTTTCGTCATAAGCACTTAATTATACAGAGATTATCCTAGATGCATGCAGCATATCAGCAGCTTCAGTAATTTCCAGTTGCTTTAGCCAATGATGATTTCAAATGGTTTTTCTCATAATACCCATACTGACACTATTATTTCATGACACATTATTATGTTCTAAATGAATAAACAACGTACATCACCAAATAGCCTACAATGTATAAGATGTGCACACACCAAGTGTTCTTTTCACAGTGGATTTTCAAAAGGCTTTACAATTCCAATTTTGGCATAAAATTAGGCCACAAATTGACTGGAGACAGCTCCCAGACTGAGGCAGAATTCTGCAGCCTGAATTTCTAGTTGCCAGTCAGGAAGGCAAAAAGAATTTTAAGTGCAAACAGCTCATGTATGCAAGAATAGATTATAAGCACCAGGTAGAAAGCAATGAATTTACAGGAATTGAATGTTGCAATGAGGATGTTGCTGTGTAGCTGCCAAATTATTCCAAAAGAGAAGAAGAAGAAGATATAGATGACCACTCTATTAAATATATTCTCAAGTTTATGTCTTCTCATGAATGTCCATGGTTTGCCCCTAGTACATCCCTCTTAAATCTCAATTCTTAGACATAAGAATGCATATTTGAAAACAGGGACTAAAAAGCAACATTAGGACTAAAAAGCAACCTTAAGCTTAATGCTCTCACTCATAGCTCACACATAGCTTGGTGAAAGCATTGCAGTCTCAAGAATAAACAGAGAAGGATGAATTTACTGCTGAGTGTCTTGTGACCTTAACAAGTACCTAGAATAGTAATCACTTAGAACTTGTAAACAGACACCGTAGATGATGTTTACTTGTGAGTATCTCTGTTTCATCCTCCACTACAGTACTCAGCAGGCATCAAGAGCAAATTTTAGTGAAAATCACTCATCCTAGCTGACACTCTTGGTAGGCCAAATAAAACAACTTATGGTACACCTTAGTCTCTATGGGAAAGCTCTGTTCCAAAATAAGTTTTGTGAAATTTATCTTTATAAAGTTACTACTGTTTTTCAAGAGAGAACTAATCTTTCTCATTTTTTAAAGTAATTTTTGAAATCTGTGCTCTCTATTCAGATATCTTTATGAAGTACATGTCAGTATTATTAAAAAGTAATGGATTTTGCACATTTGTACATGAAGAACCAAGGGTCTTCAGCAATGTTTCTCTCATTTTTCAGTTTACTCCAGGTTTATGTGCACTGCTTCAGGGCAACAACTCAAAGTCTCTGAGCTGATGGCAGGCTGGGTATCAGTCTGCACACGGGAATGGTGAGCAATTGCCTTTGTACCACCTGTATTGTTCTGTTTTCTTTCTCTCTTCTTCCACAATCCCTTAGTTTATCAGACAGTTTTTACATTATCTCATGAGTTTTCTTGTTTTCTTCTTCTCTTCCACCATCCTACTGGGCATGGGGAATGTGGGAGAAGTGAGGAAAAATCTTAGCAGGTTTAATCTACAACACCACAATAAAGCACTAAGAATCTTTAAAACAGAAAATCTATGATGGTAAATAAATTGATTTTTTTAGAGATATGGGTGGCATTTTTTGTTTTACTGAATCCACTATATATGAACATGAACTATTTAGGTCTAGTGTTAAAAATTGGCTGCCTTTTCTCCTCAAGAGAAAATAAGTCAAGATGGAAAGACCAAGCAGACTGTTAAATAGATTCAGAGACAAGGTGACCTGTCATTGGGAAAGACTCCCCAGGAAACTGGTCAGGGCATCAAGCCCGTCAGGGTTCAAATTGCAGCCGGACAACATTCTTAATCTTAGGTTTAATTTTAGTTCTAGAAGGAAAAGAGATTTGGACTTGATGATCCTTATGGCTCTCTTTCAATTTGTGATATCCTACAATTCCATGAACAAGCAAATGTTTATACATAAGCATCAAAGCAGATTTTGTTGAGGGGACTACCAAAAGCACATCTCACAACTCTTCACACCGTAAGCTACACTATTATTTTCGTCCTCTTCAAGCATATCTAAAGAACCATGAGAAGCAGCCTGTAAACTATTCGATAGGCAGAATTTTATGTTAATCTGCACATTTAATTGGAGTGTGGCAAACTTTCCTGTTTCAGCCAACTCTTTTCTTTCATTTAGACATCTCAACTTAAACTGTGCTGCACGCCAAATAGCTGAGCAGCTCTGCAATATATACGACCATGCCCTTGCTGGTACAGAACTGAATTATATGGGGTTTAGGTGGTGTTCAGGATAAAACTGTCCCCAGTTTGTCTCTTTGTGTCACAATCACCAGTAATTCCATCTGATTTACATTATTACCTGGAGCTGCTGAAATAGACTAAATTCAAAGATAAAAGATAGTTAGTCCATTGTGGCAGCAGCTCTCTGGCCACAAAGAGCAACATTCCCAGGCATTGTCCTGGGAAAGGCTGTGAGAAGATCAGAGAAAAGAATGATAAGCAAGACTTATCTTCACTTGCTGCACCTGTTGTTGTGAACATGTGGAATGTGTTATGGAGATTTGTTTACCAAAGGGTAAACTTAACTGACCAATGGTGATGGTGTTTGGACTGGAGGACCAGTTAGGTCCACCTGTATCATAACTGTCTACAAAAGCAATGTGTTTCTTAGTAAGTATAGGATAACAAAGTGATTGATCAGCCTTCTGTGAATCATGGAGTCAATGCTAATTTTTACCTGGCTGAGGGCCTGCAACAAGAAGTCCATTGCTTCGCTGTTAATTTTTTATACTGGGTTACTGACCTATAGAAGAAAAACATGTGTTGCAGGTAGCCTTTTAGCCCAGAAGAAGATCTTCCTGAAGCCACTGAGTTAGCTCACCCAGTACTATCTCTGTTTTTGACAGGCATTCTTCTTTTTCACCAAAGCTAACATGACAGGTGGGATGAACCCAAGCCGAGAGGCTGATCCAGGCAAGACCAAACATCTGGAATCTTTTGTAAGGTGGCTTCTCCTCTCTCACTTTATGGTAAATTTGTTCAATATCCTTTAGCATCTAATTAAAGAGAAAAAAAAAAAAACAAGATAAAAACCCTAAAGAGACTTTACAAAAGCCTGACTTCTTAAACTGAGCTTTGAAATGCAAATAAATCTTCATCTCTGAAATCATCATAGAAGTGCAAATAGCAGAATTCATGAGGGGACTTCAGGGCACAGAAAATCAGATGTAACATGAAATGTCAAGGGTGAAACAAAAGCAGTTATTACTCTGGCTTCTTACAGTTATAACTGTGAGTGCATGCATTCTACACTCCAAGATCCATTACACTGTAATCCTACTCATATACCCCCAACATTATGGAGCTGTGCTATTAATGATGTTGCTCTTTCTCAAGTCAGACCTAAACTTTTCTGGTTTGGAAAAATAAAGAAATAATTAAAATACATCCTCTCCATGTGTCTGTGCTAAATTCAGGCAGTAATACCTAGAAGGCAAAAAAAGATACCTTCTTCTGCTCAATGTGCCTTAATAGCACAGCTAGGATCAACCTCCCCTAATATGTTATGCAAGTTTGAGAACTCACTCTTTTTCTTTCCAGTATTCAAATCAACAAGAAATTAGTTCTGAAGATATAAAGTTCACTGGAACAAGAAGCCAGAGTTGCAGTTGGAACCTCATGGCAGCAAAACAGTGAGCAGCCAACAATTAGCTGATACTATCCTGTCCATTTGAGGAACTTATGTTAAGGAGAAAGGGACATACTGTGAGTGCAAATTGATTGTCCAAGTACACAAAAGCAAAAGTTCTGAGATTAATGTTTGGAGAATTCCTTTTGAGACCTCTACTTCATCTACTACCCCATTATGCCATCACTGTATATCCCTTAAATTGCAAAGAAACTTACTTCCTTACACAAACCCCAACATGCTACAAAAAGAGAATGCTATGATTGCAAAAAAAATTAAAGCAACAAAATTCAAGTGGGTGATTTGACTGCATGCATTATTACACTCACTTTTCTTCAGTTGCTTTTGTTACAATTGTTGAGAGGTCAAAGAAGCGGTGCATTGACAATTGACCATGTGGCAGATCCCAGAGAGTCATGATCAGCAGCACAGGTCCAATTGGAGGCTTCTCATTGTTTGTATCCCCCAGGGTTCAATACTGGTCCAGTATTGTTTAATTTATTCCTCAATAATTTGGATGAAGGGGCAGATACCACCTCAGCAAGGTCATTGATGACACAGAGCTGGAAGCAGCAGCCGATACCCCAGAGGGCTGTGCTGCCCTTCAGAAGGTGCTGCCCCTCCACAAGGTGGAGGGATGGGCAGAGAAGAACCTCCTCAAACTCAGCAAAGGTGAATACAGGGTTCTGTACCTGGGGAAGAACAACCCTGAGTACCACAACAGGCTGGGGAGTGATCTGCTGGGGAGCAGTTCTGTAGGGAAAGACCTGGGGGCCCTGGTGGGGCCAGCAGTGTGTCCTGGTGGCCAACACAGTCAATGGTATCTTGGCATATATTAGGAAGAGCACTGACAGCTCATCAAGGAAGGTGATCCTGCCCCTCTGCTCAGGCCTGGTGAGGCACATCTAAAGTGCTGTGTCCAGTCTGGGCTCCTCAGAAAAAGCAGTACATGGGAGCTCCTGGAGCAGGTCCAAAGGAGGGGAAAAAGGACAAATAGAAGATGGGGGCATCTCCTTTATGATGAATGGCTGAGGGAGTTGGTCCTGTTCAGCCTCAAGAAGTATTAAACATACCTTAAAAATTATGTAAATTGTCATATCAATTGTCATGTCAAGAGCCAAGTTCTTTCTTGTGGTTTTGAGAAATAGGACAAAAGGCAGTGAGCAGAAAATATTGCACAGGAAGTTCCACCTGAACATGATAAAGAACTTTTTTACTATGCAGATGACAGTACACTGGAACAGACTGACAGAGAGGTTATGGAACATTACTCACTGGGAATACTCAAGAACCATCTGGATGCCATCCTGAGCAATGTGCTGTAGGATGACCCTGCTTGAACAGGAAGATGACTCACTGTGCTCTGTTCCAGCCCAGCCCATTCTGTGATTCTGTGATTCTGTGAACCCCAGACCAAAAGATTTTGCAATTCATACAGCTATCAAAGCAGATACAAGTTCCATTTTGGTCTGTTGCATACAGCCTGTTCTGTTCCATAGGTACTGTATTTAAAAGGCAGATAATGTTTATGCAATCCAGATTTTTTAGAAAGAAATTAACACTGTAAGAGTGTGTTTGTGATATGAGACTCATAATCTTATATCCATAATGAGTGCTTGAACAACCATCACAATTGTGCTGTACGGCTGTTTAGAGGTGCATTGGAGAAGCAGTTTGGATAGTTAGAAAATTCAGATGAAACAGAATAAATCTGTAATCCACACTGGAACTGTAAAGCGACAGTGACTTAAAAGGAAAATAAATATATATAGTTGGCTCCAGGTTTTCTTCCTGCTTTTTTTTTTTTTGAATAATTGTGTGGCAGGATTTCTATACTGTATTCCATTTACAGAAATATTGAGTATGCATTACATATTAAAATAAATAATTCCCCCATATCCTTGTACTCCAAAATATGCAGTTAATTAAACTAATTTGTCAGGTTTTGTAATTTGGAAAGTCTTCCTGTCATCCTCTCCAATCACTTGTTATTTAAATTTCATCCTTGGCCAATTTCATGATAATGTTTATCTGCTCCAGAGGATTGGAAATGAGAATAATACACTGCCATACCATCTAATTTCTTTCTTAAAGCTGTAAAAAGCAAAGCATCAACTGGTCAGTTAGGTAACACAATGTCCCATGTAGGTTATTTGCTTATGATAGCTGGGGGATAATTTAATTCCTGAGATGCTTATTTAATTATTCTTAGAGGGCTTCCCTACAGTTAAGAATGAACTTACATGAAGTTTCTATAAAAATTGAATGAAAAATTTCCTAGAGCAGGTTATATATACACACATTTAACATGGAATAGTAAATCTTCACGATTTGTGTACATTTTTTATATAGCATTTATCCTGTAGAATAAAGAGAGAAAAAAGGGAATATCAAAACCTTATCTTGGAAACATGCCTTTTTTCCCCCAGATAACTCACTTGAGCATTATTTCTGATTTCTATTTTAACTGCTTCTGAAGAGTCTAGCTAATAATTAATACAGGTTACCTAGGACAAATTTTAAAAATTTCACATTTACTTTCATGCTCAGTGTGCTTTATAAACATTCAGTTTAATGGAATTAACACTCAGTTCCAAAACCACTTCTGTCAGATGCACTGTATGTGCTTCTGGCTTTGCCACCCTAACAAATTGAAGGCTCCTATGCAAGTATTATAAGTATTTTAATGCTCTTTCTGCTAATGAGAAAGTTCCAAACTCCCAGATCTGTAAAAATCCAAAGGGGCATTTCTCTGCAGACAAATAAAGATGTTTGCATGTATCCTATCTCTGCATGCCACTCAGAGGACTATATAGGGTAAAATAACAAGTCCATGCCCCAGCATTTTATCATACTGCTTCTTTTGCTGCAATGAGCTCTACTGCGTACCAACTATATCTTGAATTAGATGGAAACCACTGTGATGTCAATCCTGCCTCTTCATTGACTCGAACTTTGAACCAACTTTGCTAACAACAGCAAAGGCATGTGGTAAGCATTTCCAGTTGCCTTAGCTTGTGTTTTTACTGATACTGCCTGCCTAACAAAGCAAAGAAAGAAGACTAAGTTCAAGAGAAAGTGATAGCAACAAAGGTACCATAACGTATGTTGTGAGTTAGGTTTTCTTTTTTCTTTATGGAATTTTCTCCCCATTTGTTGTCATAGAGATGGTGATGTATCCAGGGTTTTTGGCACACCATTTAAGTGGTCCTGGGAAGGGAGGAGAAGCGGTGTTTGGCAGTTTCTTAGCTGGGGGTGGGTCAGTCTTTGCCTGGCTGGGAGGATGGAGAGCTTTGGTGCAAGACTTCTCTGCCCATGGGGGCTCATTGCTTCAGCTGAGCCTTCCTTGCCATTTCTCCTTGCTGTCAGTGGGCCAGTGCTCGCAGGAGCTGCCACTGGTCTGGGATATTTCGACATCCATCCCAGAGACCCTCACCATCTGCCTGGGCGCCTCAGGGGAAACCTGGGCCTCCACTTCCTTCCTCTCTCTGGAGGAAGCACCTCCCAGCCGCTCACTGGAGGGACAATGAGAGGCAGGAGAAACCTGAAACACCCCTCCCCTCCAGCCTCAGCCTCTCCGCCACCCGCCGCGAAGCCCGGGGGAGGCTCAGAGCCGGCGCCAGGCGCCCCCCGGAGCCGCCAGAGCCAACAGCGCCGCCTGCAGCCGCGGAGGTGTCACTGCAGCCTCGCGCAGAGCGAGAGCGCCCCCGGCCAGCGGCGGCCGTAACTGCACCAACGGGGAGAGCGCCCTGCCCGGGGAACGCTGCTCTGGGCTTTTCCTTTCTCTTCGAGTTGTTCTGGCTGTTGTTGACTGTGTGCCTTGTTTTAGATGTATGCATATATGTATATATTTTGTGTATATCTATATAGATATATGTATACATATATATATATTCATATATATGTAAACAAGTGTTATTCCTTTTCCCATATCTTTGCCTTAAAGCCCTGTAGTTTCAAAGTTGTAAAAATTTGGAGGGAGGGGGTCATCTCTTCCATTACAGGAAGGTCCTGCCTTCCTTGGCAGACACCTGTCTTTTAAACCAGGATAGAATATAACATACATGCCGCAAACAACTCTGCTATTTACAATAGGACAGGAACCAGAAAAGACAGTGACATGTGAAGAATTTCACAGATCTAATAGCAGCAACTACTGATCAATACGAATTCTGCCATAGAATTGGAAAATCAGAATTTCCTAGTCTCTGATAGCAAACATATGATTGGTTTGGGTGGTTTTGCCTTGTATGTAGTGGACTTAGGTAATTGCTGCCCCTTTGCTTGTAAAAACCTTTATTTGATTTTTTTTTTATCCTTCTCAGTCCCCTCTTTTTCTCTTGAAAAGTTAGACTAGGATGTTGAAGGGCCAAAAGCAACAAAACTGCAGGTTGAGTATTTGACCTACTTCTTCTCCCAGCATTCACCTGAGGATTTCAGTCTGAACCTTGTTTCCATTCAGCAGGTACATGGTAATAAGCAACAGCAAGCACCATTTTAAAAAGAATAATTTTGCGTTATTGTCATAGACAACACTTTTCCTTAGACTTAAATCTCTATTGCAATGATGTTTTTCTTTTTAAGAGTCATGTGGACACCCTTGTAACCAGCCTTCTGGAATTAGTTTATTACTATCCTAAGTATATACTATCATATTTGTATTTCCTATGTAGCTTCCATTCTTCCAAGCCATCTGATGAGGTCTCATCTCTCTATTTGAATGCAGGTGGGCATCCAGGATTTCTTATTAACATCATGTTGTAGGGAACTCACAAATGGTCCTTACAGAACTGTGATTCTGATGAAGTAACTTGGCCATTAACAGCTGACTGAGGGTGGATGGGATGGAGCTGATCTTCTTCCCAGGATTTGTATGCTTCTGTGCTTTGGATTTGTGACTAAACCACTATTGATAACACACCACTATGCTCTCTGCTGCTGCTTGGTGTTTGCAGAGCATTGAGCTTTTTGCTTTTCTCCATTCTCTCTCCTCCAGTGAATAGAGAGGAGGATGGGAGGGGAAACAGCCAGCAGATTCGACCCAAATTAAGCTAAAGGACATTATGCTCCATATGACATCATGGTCAGCAATAAAATCTGGGGGAAAGGAAGAGGAACTGTGTACACTCATGGTTGTGGCATTTGCTTTGCTAAGCAACCACTACAGCCCTACTTTTCAGTAACAGGCTAAACACCTCCCAGCTTTCCTAGCATGCTCAGCTTTCCTTAATCCATTAAACTGACTTTTTCACAGACTACAATCCTTCTTGCTTTTGCTTTTTTCTATTCTCTCTTCTATTCCACCAGCATGAAGGAAGTGTCTGTGTTGTTCTTACCTACTGGAGAGGGACAATGCATTACAAGAGTAGGAATCTTCCAGATGGCTGTAACAAGTGTTATATTACCTGGCAAATGATGTCTTATATTACAGTTTTGCCAGCTAGACTCGCAATACTTTATAACATGTTAACTTTTGACGAACAGCCTTCCATGGTTATTTCTTTCACACTGATCTGTCTCACAGACACAGCCGACGGAGTTCAGAGATAGCAGTCAAGAGAAAGATGATGCTGGTTACTCTACTTCCAACATTACACAGCAGTTTTCAGTGTAGACACATGACCTTACCACTCAGGAACACTATAGTGTTCCTATACAGCTAAGAAGTTTAGGATTTTCATGAGGAAACCATGGACTATAGTCAAGTCCATGGTTTCCTCATGAAAATCCTAAACTTCTTAGCTTCATATTTTGATTCTCAAAATTACTGAAATTATTGTTAGAAAGTGGCAGACCAAGTAAAACCTTCATATTTGGCCTCTCCCAGGGTAAGAAGTTGACTGGCTCTCATGAAAAAAAAAAATAGAAGAAAAATATTCAGTTTATCATCAATTATGAAATGAATGTGTCAGCTAATGAAGTCAGCTTTGTGGCTCCAAGATAGTTCTAGATCCTCCTGAAGATTTTAATACCATGAAACAGAGACAGGTATGGGATTTTTCTTTTTCATGCAGATGTGCATGCGTTATGTTTCTCTGCTGTACTAAGTTTTTCCAGTGAGTTCATCTTAACCTAAAGAAGTGTGAATTGTACACAGTTTCATAATTCAATGTTTTAAATATCAATTCCATTTTACTAAGGAATCATCTAAATTTGGATGATTTGTTTCTACCCAGAGTAAATAGAATAGGGACTTAAAAAGAGTAAATTTGAATTAGCAGTTAACAATACAATATTTTTTTTTCTTCTTAGCTTATCACAAGCTCAAAAGCTCTATATTTTCTTCACTTTATAGAGAAAACTTATGCATCTGTAATTTGAGTAAACTATCATCTAATTAAATAATTTAGATTGAATATGCTAATGTAAAGGATCATAAAAAAATAATTACAAAGGGACTTCAAGAGGATAATTGCAAATGAAGAATGTTGGATCCAAATAAAATTCTTATGTCCTTTAATTACTGAAAACTCATCTAAACAAAGAATAAAGAATATCTTATTTAAGCACTGTGCACAATGAATGTCTCTTCAGACCCTTGAAAAATATTAATATGATCATGTACTTATTAGATATCACTTAACAGCTTTCAAAGCCTGTGAGCTCAAGAGAAAAAAAAAAAAAGAAAATTTTTATCAGTGCCCCTTTTCCACAGGTCTGTGAGTAGTCTCAACACCGTGTCTCATCCCAACAGTAATGCAACAGTAACCCTACTCATGCCTTCATCAGCATCTGTCCCTGAAGGTGTCAGAGAGGGAGTTCCACTTACCCAAAGTGGCTTCACATGAGTAATAACATTCAAGCTGCTTTGGAAGAAGAAACCATTTACTTCAGTAAACAGATGTACCCACACATGCACAGAGGACTGCACTGAAAACAGGGATAACAGCAGGCTCTGTGCATTTATATCCCCTTTTCTACAATTAGCGTGTCTGATTAGCTCTCATGTTTTGCCTCAATATCTACCCTCTCATGCAGTGAACTGTTTGCATTGCTGGTACATGGAAAGATTGTTGTTTTTCCTTTGTACTAAAAAAATCAAGATTTTGGGCAGTGTTCACAAGTTAATTTCACATCTTAAAATATTTCCACAGTCCATCATATCTGTGATTTCATGAGTATCAATAGGAAGTCATTAGAATATCATCATTCAGCCTTTGGTCAAGAGAGAAAGATTCTCAAGGCCATGTTCTTTAATCACACTAGTAAAGTGTGAGTCTTACCAGTAATTTCAGTATCTATATTTTCTGTCTTGCAACCCTATAGTAGCCTCAGCATCCACTTATATAAGCACTCCCTTCACATTTTACTTGAAATGCCAAAAGAAGCAGCAGATACGGGGAGGAGTTCATAACCGAACCATCTCCTTGATTTGAACATGGCTTTTATAACATGACACAAGTATTTAAGAAGCATTCAGCTATTAGAAGCATTCAGTTTCATTTTAAGAAGCTGAGAAAACAGTTATTTAATTGCTATGAGAAATGTGGAAAAAATATTTGGTGTACTATTTGTCCAAAGGGAAAAAATCGAAAGTTGCAGTTAAAAAAAAATTGAAGTTGGAGCTGTATCTATTTATTAGATAGAAAGCATTCATTAGATTGAAAATAAAAAATACATAAAATCTTGTCATTTTATTATTTAAATCCATTTGGATCATCCAGAAGCACAGCTGAACTACAGGTGTATTTCTGAGCAATTTCAGAATAAAAGAAATACAGTGTTCTAAAAAGACAAAAAGAATCTATAAAACATCTGTCCATCACACCATCAGAATATTCAGCCAAATACACAAAGTTTACAAAGAACCCATGCTGAGAACAAGAGGTAAAAGACTCTAGCCACATAAAATCTTAGACTGTAAAGGAAAGTGAAGATCATCTTGAAAAGCTAAAAATCTGAATACAGCAGTCTGTTTTCTACCCTGGTATGATTTGAGGATATAAAGAATTATATTCTTTATCATATCTTTCCTTGATAGGCAGAAACTAAAATAACCGTGTATGGAAATAGGAGAATTTTGCATAATTGTACAAGATCTATTACAGTCCCAGGGAAAAGACCTTGATTGAAGCCATTTTTGGTTTATAATTTCTTACTTATTATTTCCAATTAGTATTTACTTATTATTTCCAATTTCTTACTATTTCCAATTAATAAGTTTCAAGTTTAAGGTGTAGAGTTGGTTGTAGTTTCTGAAAGAACACTTCTGAAAACTAGTAAGATTTGTGCAGCCACTAAGGAGAGAATTCAGCCTTCTGAACCTGGGGTTTATGGGACAAGCCCTTTGTACTGCTGTTGAAATAATTTAGTAGAGACAGACTGAGTCGATTTCTAGGCTTCTCTAGAAGCGTTTAAGTGAGAATATACAATGTACAGATGCAATAAATATCTGAATTTCCTGGGCTGGGACCAGAAAGAGAAATACACATTGCACTGAAAGTTGTACTCGTGAAAATCCAAGAGATGAGAATTTATATAAATTTCAGTATGTGTGTACCCAGCAACAAACACACTGCAGCTGGGCTGAATTCCTGAAAAAGATGCATAAAATTAGGGAAAACATTAGAAACCTGCAAGCTTACCTATAACCCAACTTCAGAAAAATAAGGTAGAAAAATCAGGAAATTATTTTTATAATTATTTCTCACCTAGCATTACTTGTAGGAACTGAGATAAAAGAGAAATAGAACCTACTACCTATGAGTGAGGAGCAAATAACCTCACTCAGCTACTTTAAAATTCTCTGGTTCTATTTTAACTTATTTACCGCATTTTGATAGTAATTAGATACAATGCTTCTCTGTACAAATATTATTTTTGTCCTTAAAAAGTGTAGGATTATTGAAAATTGAGCCAGTCTCTAAGGCAATTGCGGTGTGTTATGATCCTGTGTGAGCAGATGAACAAAGGCTCAGGATGACTCAGATGCCCCTTCATTGATGGCACCATACTGGTTTTCCCTGCCCAATTATCTAGCACTCAGAGGGAAAGAACTGCAGCTCTCTAATTGGTAGAATTTATGACAACTTTTTTTCCCTTTGAGGAAAGTTGCCATCTGAGACATTGGCTGAAACAACTCTTCAGAAACAGTAACAGCACCACCCAATATAGCCATGCCTCATTCTAATTTTGCAAACCATATGTGTAGTATGTGTCCTTAACAGATTAGATAAATCTTTCTGTGGGTTTCAATAGCTTACGAGAAAAGAATTTTCAGATTTTGGTAGACTGTTGGTAATATTGCTACCAACCTATTTCCTATTCCCGCAAACAGCTGCTTCAAGAATCTAGCTTGCCCCAGCTGACACAGCTATTCCTATAAAGATCTGATAACACTTTTTGAACTAGATTGAACTCAATGCTGCAATTACTAGAATGAGAAGCAGAAAGTATAGTTAAATTGCAGTATTTTTGAACCCAGTGTCTTGCCAAAGTTCACCCTAATCATTGACACATAAGCAAACTATAACATTAAGGTGATTATCTGAGACATGAGCCAGTAGACTACAGCTGCATAAAGAACAAGTAGTGACACATGTAGTGCTCCAGTTGACTGAAACAGACAATTCTTTTGGAGCTTCATGCAAGCAGATTGTTTAACAGGCTTTTTTCAGCCTGTTTCAGGAGCAAATAAATTAGAATCTGAGGAGAGATGACTTTCTACAGCCTAGCCCAAGTCCATTCATTACTAACAGAGTAGCTCCTGGATTTTAACAGAACAAACATGATCCTCAGAGTGTGCAATGGTCACGATTCTCAAAAAAATGTAGGTGTCTAATTCCAAAAAAAAAGAGAAGAAACTTGATAGCTGTTATACTACTTGTATGGCTAACAATTACTTAATTCATCACAATTAGATAAGTATTTTAAACCAGCTAAACCTCACCTGAAACTGTGTGGGTGTTAACCTGAATTTCAAAGGAAAAAAAGTAGAATTCCGTGGATAAGAAGATGATGAGGCAAACATAGACACAAAATCCTACCCTTCAAGAAATCTAGATGAGATAAAATTACACTAAATCTAAATGTGTGTGTGTGTGTGTGTGTGTGTGTGTATATAATTATATTATATTTACTCCAGCATAAACTGTATGCATAAACTGCCTACCAGCTGCACTCTGTGAATCAGTTTCCGAGCAAAGACTCTGCTTCCACATTCCACTTTTATATTCCCTCCCCCATACATAACTTTATCAAAACCAGATAAAACATAAGCTAAGGGACAGCACATTCTCCTGTCCTGAAAAACACTATTTAATATAATGAAAGATCAAATTTTGGTCTTAGATCAAACTGTTTTGTAGAAAAGGGCTATGGGATATTACAGTAATGTTCTTTTCAAGCAGTGTGGTAAATTAAAATTACTGACTGCTTTGCAGTCAGTAATTTTAACAACTTTTTAAATATTTTAAATACCTGTCAGAATATTGAAATTTTTTATATACTTTGACAATGTTTGTTGCACATTTGTTGCTACTGCTTTACTTTAGTGTCTATACATTTACAGTGGACAATATGTTACTTTGTGAGCTTTGGATTTGCTGAAATTTCAGTGCAAGGACACCAAAGATATCTAAGATAGCATATTATAACTGAGTTTTAATGCCAAGGTCACAGGCATTTTGTATTTGAAGGTGTTATATTAGCAGCACCTGAATACAAATTGTCCCAAGTTCCACTAAACATAATTACATTATCCCTAACTATAAGTTGTTGCACCAAAAAAAAAAAAAATTGACAGTTCAGCTTTCAAATACATACAGAATGTATTAAACTGAGGAGCTCAAGATGCCAGGGTACACCTACAGTTGTTTGAGAAAATGTGGCAACCATGTGCCAAAATACACTTGAATTATCTTCTAACCAATAGCAAAAGGTCTTCAGGATGGATTTTGCAAACCAGTCTCTGGTATTACCAAGCAGCTTTGTCAGATTTATTTGTTAAGACACAGCTATAGATGATATGAATTCATTCTGTGGACATATCCAGAAACCAGGATTTGCTTGATTCCCAGGCAAGACTGACTACTTAAACCCACTGGCATTCAAATGCTCCCATCTTTTCACCTCTGATGCACAGGTTATAAATTGCATATGGACTGACAAACTAGGGCTAGGTGTCAGATAATACAGATTTTGGATATAATATAAAACGGGTGTGTACAGAATGCCATTTGTCCTCTGCTGAGGGCTATAAAAACATGACTTGGACTATTTTTACAGACTGTGGTTTTCCAAAGCACATTATTTGAATATAAACTTCTTGGTCCCTTTTCAAAGATCCAACTCTCCCCAAACCATAAACAAATTTTCCTTCTTGGTACTATCCCTTAGTCCTCTCTTATCTTGTACTTCATCTCCCTAGTACTCAAGCTAACTTCAGCTTCTGACAAGACTGAGTAGTTTCATTTCATCATGACCATTTCTGTTTTGCTGAGCCTGTTGTGAAGATTATGAAATAAATTGCCAACTCTGGCTAAACTAGCCTTCCAAAAAAAAAAAAAAAGAAAGAAAAAATCTGGTTCTGCTCTTACTGACAACCAGGAAAAAAAACACCTTGCCTGGATGGGACTTTGTCTCTTCTTTCATTCAATAATTCTTCACAGGGTGTCCAGCTGCAATGGGAGCATGATTCTTACATGTTCTCTAAGACAGTTCTGACACCCTTCATTATCACACACACTCCCACACAAGTCTCAGTTCTGCACAGCTTCCCCCAAATTAGTCTTTTGGGTAACAAAGGTCATTAACACTAACAGCAAGGTGAAAATCTCATGATCTATAAAACCAGACCTCAACCCCTTATAACTCCTTAAGCAAAGAATGTTTAAAGGAAGGAGTTAAATTAAACTCTATAATGTTCAATGAGTTAGATCTGAGAAGACTCCTGCTATTGAAGGGTGGATCTAAGTGCTGATGGGAGAGGCTCCTGACTGAGCAGGCAATAGAATAGAGTTCGTACCTCCTGTTCTGTTGCAGGGATCCACAGTCTGCTCTGACTCGGATCAGCTGTTGTTTTCTAATTTCTTTGGGCCACCTGCTGTCAGTACTAATTCTGTAGATAGCAAAGCAGCCAGAGGATAGGTGGGGCACAAATACTCTATTCAGTTGAAGTAGGAAAGTATCAGAGACTAATACAATTCTGAAAGTTGTACTTTGCATGTGCTATTCTTTCCTAGGCATTAAGTACAATAAATGCAGAGTTTACAAACCATCGAGTTTAATGTACTAAAAAACAATTAGTAAATATGATCCTCCAGAGAAGTTTCCTTCCGTGTCCTCTACATTCAAATATTCCTTAAGCTTAGTAGCAAAACCGAGCATCTCTCACCTCATGCTATTACTTTCTTAGTAATTTGTTGATGGTTGGTAATAACACTGGAGGAAATCTTCCTCCCAGACTAGCACTGCAGGAGTGCCTATCTGCAATGCAGATGTCTGCTGTTTTCAGTATGTGACATCCACAAACATCAGTAATCTTAGAAGAGCAAAGGGAAGAAAGATGGGGAAAAAAACCCTTCACCAATTAGATGCCACTTACTTATCCATGGATCTTACCTGTTTTCAAAAGCTTAACTGTCTTATCAGATTATGCTAATACAAATATACAGCAACCAAATAATTTTTTTCTTCACTTACCACGTATAGTGAGAATGAAGAGTATGTAGCATAGAAATATTGTGATTTCTCGGTATTTATTGATGCCCAGAGCAACTAGTTCTTAATTCTGCTCCTAGTACTTCTATGAATTCTGCCATATAACTTCAAGCAGGTTACTTCATCTTCTTGCAACCTGCCTGAGGTTATCACAGTCTCATTGGCTTTACCTGTAATACAGAATAGAATCATAGACTCATTTAGGTCAGAAAAGATATTTAGGATCCTCAAGTCCAACTGTTAACCAGGCACAGCTAAGGTCACCACCAAACCATATACCTGAGTAGCACACCTACACATTTTTTAATATTTCCGGGAATAGTGACTCAAACAACTCCCTGGGCAGCTGTCCCAATGCTTGACAACCCTTCCAATGAAAAACTTTTTCCAGTTTTAACTTCTAGTTGTACCAGTTGTTACCTGGGAAAAGCGACCAATGCCAACATGGCTGCATCCTCCTTTCAGGTGGGTGTAGAGAGTAAGGTCTTGCCTGAACCTCCTCTACTGCAGACTAAGCAAATCCACTCTCCCTTGCCCACTCCTCACAGAACTTATGTTCCAGACCCTTCACCAGCTCTGTTGCCGTTCTCTGGACACACTACACCACTTCCATATCTTTCTTGTAGTGAGGGGCCCACAACTGAGCACAGGATTTGAGGTGTGGCCTCACCAGAGCTGAGTCCAGGGGGACAATCCCTGCCCTGCTCCCGCTGCCACTCTGTTGCTGCTCCAGGCCAGGATGCCCTTGGCCCTCTTGGCCACCTGGGCACTGCTGGCTCACGCTCAGCTGCTGTCACCAGCACCCCCAGGGCCTTTTCCTGTGGGCAGCTCTGCAGCCCCTCTGCCCCAGCCTGTGGCACTGCCTGGGGTTGTTGTGACCCAAGGGCAGGACCAGCACTGGCCTTGTTGTACCTCACACCACTGGCCTTGGCCATGATCCAGCCTGTGCAGATCCCTCTAGATCAGGACTCCTGCTCAACTTTTGTGTCACCTGCAACTGACAGGATACACTCCATCTTTGTACTAAGAGGAATTAAACAAAACTAGTCTCAGTACTGAGCCCTGGGGAACACCACAGGTGAAGGTGTGTGCCACCTTGATGTAACACCACCACTCTCTGTGCCTGGCCATACAGTCAGTTTTTCACCCAGTTAATAGCACACCCTTTAGATTTGTGGGCTGCCAGTTTCTTCACCCCACACATAGAAAATGGTGTCAAAGTCAATACTGAATTCCCCGTAGACAGCATCCACAACCTTATTCACTAATCAGCTCATGTTGTCACAGACAGAGATAAAGGTTGGTCAAACAACAGGATCGGCCTTTCACAAATCCCTGCTGACTGGGCCAAATCCCCTTGTTGTCATGTGATGGTACTTAGGGTGATCTGCTCCAGACTGAGAGGCCTGTAGTTCCCCTTGTCCTCTTCTGACTCGTCCTGTAGATGGATATTACATTTGCCAACCACCAGTCACCTGGGATCTCCCAAGTTAGACAGGATGTCTGGTAAAAGATGCAAATTGGCTTGGTGAGAACTTCCACCAGCTTCCTCAGTGCCCCTGGAGGAGAATCATCTGTCCCCCACTGTCGCCCTGATTCTTAAGATTTTCTAAAGCCTTCTGAGTTTACATTCTGTTAGAAAACTTAACTAAGCAATTTCTATAAACAATACATTGTTTTGCATTCCTTCATGGGGGTGGAGAAACTTGATGTACTGGTGGTTTGTCCAATGTCTTTGGAGAGGTGCCCCATTCAGCCCCAATCCACTGCCACCTTTGGAAAAGTATTAAAGTTGGAGTCAGAAAATAAACCTTCTTCTTCTTTACCTTGCAATAGCAGTGGCTCGCGTTGTGCTTTCCCGTGTCCTATAGCAACACCCCACAGACTTGGGTGTGTTTAAGTGGTATAGAAGGTTGCTGACCATTTACTCTTGGATTGTGGGAGCTTCATTCTTCTCCCCATCCCTGTCGTCCAGCTCAGGAGCCTGGTTCCTCACAGAACAACACTGGTCTTGATATTAAAGTCTGAGGTAAAAAAGGCATTAAGTACCTCAACCATTTCCTCATCTTTTGTCATTACACTTCCATACAGCCTCCAATAAAGGATGAGAGTGTCCATTTTTCCTGCTAATGTGTTTATAAAACATTTTTTTCTGATGTTTTATGGCAGTAGACAAATAAGATTCCAGTTAGACTTTGGCCCTACTAATTTTTTCCCTTCATAACCTCACAACATCCTTGAAGTTCTACTGAGTTGCATGTCCCTTCTTCCTAAGGTCATAAACTCCCATTTTTAATCTGAGTTCCAGCCAAAGCTGTCTTTTCAGCCAGGCTGTTCTTCTCTCCCACTGTCTTTTCTTTCAGCACATGGGAATGGTCTGTTCCTGCACTTCTAGGATCTTCTTGAAAAACCTACAATATTCCTGGACACTTCTGCTCTTCCGAACTGTCTTCTAATGGACTCTGGCTACCAGTAGCATACACTGCCATCTGGAACTCCAAGGCAACAGTTCTGCTGACCTGCCTCCTTTCTACTCCAAAAATCATAACCTCTAATATTTAATTATTCCTATGCCTAAGACAGCTTCCAACCATCCCATCACCCACACAGCCTTCTGTTCACAAAAGGATGCCTTCCCTAGTTGGTTCACTCAACAGCTTTTTGAGTGAAACATGTTCACTCACTCACTGTGTCACAATGTTGTCTTCCATACATGTCATCAATCCCCTTAGGATGCAAATATATCAGGACAGAAACAGGATTAAGATTGTAGGCTGCTTTTAAAAGACAGCACAATGATTCTAGAGCTATTTGTACCTATTCTTCCATTAACTCTAATTTCTTTATTTGTTCTTTATCTAAAACAAAGGACAGAAAAGTTAAAATTAATCCAATATAATCTTTGCAGTAAAATCTACTCCTGACTTTCGCTTTTATGTGCTGGCCTTTCATTTATGTGTCCTGAAGCCTAAGCTTAAATATGTTGTTTTCCATTTCTGTAGGGACTTTGATATTGTTGACAGTAGACTTGTTCACAGCTAAAGAAAAATTGTCTAGAGCTTTACTTATGATTATTGTTTCTGTAAAATACTCTTGTGTGGAATTTAATATCAAGTTTCATGCTAAAGCATAGCTATAAAAGCAATAAATCCAATTGCCCAACATTGTTTTCTTGAATTCAGGAAACCAAGCCAGGATGGTCTCTGAAGTATTTATGCTTCTAAATGGCCAGGAAGATCCTCCAAAACATTTCAGCAATACAGTAATTCTGGGATAAAATCTCTCTCTTGCTATCTTCTTCCATGAAGAAAAAAAAAAAAAAGTATATGCATTCACAGGAGTCAGGTTTCCCTGAATTTTCACGGACTGTGGACAAAAGGGAACAGAGTTGATTTATTTTAAATACACAGGGCACAAAATTAATTATTGTACAAGCTAAGGCATATCTCTTACAAACAACCAATTCTGATGAAAAAATTGCCAGTGAGGATAATTCAGTACTAATGTTGGTTAAGCTATTTCAAAAGCTAATTGTATTTACTTAATACTTATGCCCCTAAATGATAAAATGGTAAATTTAAAAAGAAACACAGACTTCTACTTATATGATTAACATATTAAAGCAAGCCTGGTTTATGAACTAAAATGCCAGAAGCTTGTTGGTTTTTTAAAATTTGTTGTAAGTCCTGCCTTATAGAAAACTGAAAGCAAATGAAAATGCAGAAAATATATATCCTGTTTTGTGAGAACACCGTGTGATAACATAAGACACTTTCAAGATCGTTGTAATACCTATAATAGTTATAACTTGGGTATAAATTATGAACAGGTTACATTTACATTCCATTTCTAGAGGCCATATTCAAAGACCCCTTTCCCAGGGTGTAGATGTGAGATGTGTCTCTTTCCCATCTGTGCAGGGTGGATATGCCCAGGGGGTGCAGGGGCAACTTGAGTGAGGAGAGGTTGGAGCTGCCTCACATGGAAACACATGCTTTCATGTGGCTCCAAAAAATCCACCACAGACCAAGATTGTGGCTTCTCTGGGAAAGAGTCTTAAGAGAGAGCTAAAGTGCCAGACAGTCAGAAGAGGAGGGGGTAAAAAAGAGTGAGAAACAAAAGAGGAAACATTCAAGACAGGGAAGAATAAATGGGAGCAGGTTTTGCATGGTGGAGCAGGTATTTCCCCATTGTTCGTAGGCAGCCAACACTGGACTGAACTATAACCATAGCCTGAGGGAAGACCCACGCTGAGAAAAAGGAGGTGTCAGGAGGAAGGAGTGGTAGAAGGAATTGTTATGGACCAACCACAACTCCCAATCCCCATCCCCCGCACTACTCAGCACTGGAAGAGACAAGCTGGCAGTGGATTGGAGCTGAGCTTGGGAAGATGGTTTTCACTGTCTAAAGCTATGTTAACTGGCTATAAATCAAGTCAATCTTCCCCACATCAAGCCTGTTTTGTCCATGACAGAAATTGGCAAATTATTTCCTTGACTTTATCTCAACCCAGGAGATTTTCATCCTATTTCTCTTCTTGTCCGGTTAAGGTAGGGGAGTTGGTCAGCAGCCGGACAGACGTTTGGCCAATACCATAGCAATGGAAGACAGCAGAGCTTTAGGGAGACTTGTAACTCTGAAATATGGGAATATTACAAAAGCAGGAAATAGTGAGGCAGTCATTGCTTGAGAACATATTATGAGAGGCAGATTGACTCTGGTCAGTGACTAAGAACCCCACAGCTGTCTGTTTACTCCCCTTTTACACTGATGAGAGTACAGGAGAGGGACTAGGAAGAGTAAAAACCAGAGGATTCATGGGTAACAATGAAGGGAGTTTAGTAAAATGGAAAGAAAAATCAACAAAAACCCCAAAGAGATGTAGAGGCCATCATTCACCATCTCCTACAAGCTGGTCAATGTCCAACCAGTCTCTGGACAATCTTTCTCTCCCCAGAGAAATCCACTTCTCTGGTTTTTATTTAAAATTTGATATTATATTGATTGGAGCAACCCTCTTATCAGTTTCATTCAGATATCCTGGCTGTGCTCCCATTCAACTTGACCACCTTCAGCCTACTCTCTGAGGGCAGAATGGGAGAAGGAGAAACTAATGCTGTACAAGCACTGCTGAGCATTTGCCAAGATACTGGTGTGTTATCAACATTGGTTTACTCACAAATCCAAAACACAGCACCATTCGGGCTGCTGTGAGGAAAATTAATGCCACCCCAGCCAGACCCAGCATATTACAACAGTCTTCGTATCAAACAATTCCTTGGAGGCGATAAGACTGTTTAAGGAAGTAAAAATTAATCTTTTTAGATTTGTATTCACTTTGAGATTTATATTCATATTGTCACCTGGGAGGTGATGATGAGCTGAGAAGAAAATAGTGGAAGAGGACAAGAGACACAACAGAAAGATTTTATCAAGCTAGGTTCCTATCTCCTGCAGAGAAAAAGATATCTTCATTTGAATTATTTGTGGAGCTGATATCAAGAAAGTATTCCAAAAGTGGTCTGAAGCCTTTTCCATGGAGGCTCAGGCAGAAGTTAGACATGGTGGAGCTGTGGCAGAGCTTTTGACTCTCTTTGTTAAATCTCTGTTCTGCAAAAAATATAAATTCACCAGCTAGCCCATATTGACTTATTTCTACAGCTCAGCCTTTCCCAGGCATCCATGTCCACACTTTCTTCCAAATACAGGGAGAGGTTTCCACTAAATATCCACCTACAGAATGAATCACCTGAGAAGATATAATGTAACATAAGGCTGAACTGACATCTTGATAGTATGAACACCTAGTATTTTTTGTAAAACTTAGTTTTATTCTGATTTTCAGCTTTGTAGAAAGTGATGTCAATCAGATTTCTCTTTTCTGCTAAGTCCTTATACAGCATGACCTTAATCATAGAGTCATTAAGGTTGGAAAATAACAAGATTACCAAATCCAACATTTGACCTATACCATTATATCCACTAAAACACATCATTAATTTACTAGCTTTTTGGACACTCCAGGAATGGTCTCCACCAGTGCCATGGAGCAGCCTGTTCTAATGTTTAACCAGTCTTTCTGTGAATAATTTTTTCCTAATCTCAAATGTAAACCTCCTCTGTTGGTATTTGAGACCAATTCCTCTTGTCATTATTTTTCTGGAAGAGACTGACCCACCCGCCCCACCCCAACCACATGGCTACACCCTCCTTTCAAGCCATTGTAGAGTGTGATAAGGTACTCCCTGAATCTACTTTTCTCCAGGCTAAACAATCCCAAGCTGTCTCTCCCACTCTTCATAGAACTTATGTTCCAGACCCTTCATCAGCTCTGTTGCCATTCTCTGGACACACTACAGCACCTCAATGCCTTTCTTGTAGTGAGGGGCCCAAAACTGGATGCAGGACTCAACTGGACACTGCTGACCTCATCAGAGCTCAGTACAGGGACAATCCCTGCCCTGCTCCTGCTGCCACTCTGTTGCTGCTCCAGGCCAGGATGCCCTTGGCCCTCTTGGCCACCTGGGCACTGCTGGCTCACGCTCAGCTGCTGTCACCAGCACCCCCAGGGCCTTTTCCTGTGGGCAGCTCTGCAGCCCCTCTGCCCCAGCCTGTGGCACTGCCTGGGGTTGATGTGACCCAAGGGCAGGACCAGCACTGGGCTGGGTGGAACCTCATTGAACCTTAGTGATGGATGTCAGCATTTCTCCAGGTAGGTACATATGGGGTGGGCATGGCCTCTCCCACATTATGGTGATTCTGACTGCAGGAGAATGACTCAGATTTTGCTACACCCAAACATTTGAGCAAGGAGCTGACATACAGCAGCCTGTCGCAAAAGCAATCAAGGCATGTTGACAAATTGATCAGTTAGTCCTGGCAGGATGCAGATCATTCTGGGATACCAATGGAAAGTCAGTCAGTTTAATGTGAGGTAGGGAATGTTGGGCCCCATTACCTTAATATGCTGTTAAGTGCACACCCTTTGCACTAAAATATAGGAAACACATTATCTGGCTGGTTAATTCACCTAAAGAGCTGCAGCAAGTAGGTGAAAGTATTTTTTAATGCAAATAAATGAAATTTGGGGTGAAGTAACCCCTGATCCCCACTCAGATATTTATGTACATGTACCTGTTGTCCAAAATTGGTCAGCTCATTTTGAAATATATAGGAAAATATTAGTCTTTTTTTTTCCTGATTTCTATGTTTCCATGTAATGTTAAATATTATAATTAGATTGTAAATTGGCATCAGCAGAAAAATGTAGTGAGAATGAATTTTTGTGATGTTTTTCCCAGATATTTTTTCCTTTCTTCTACTTTACAATCAGTTTCCAAGATAATTGTGCCTCCCTTCACTGAAAATGATGACTGTACTTACGTAGTGCCCTGTAGAAAGTGAAACTGCATGCCTCAGTGAATTCTATCATCATTTCACCCCCTAATGAGTGAGATTGTTTGCAGGCAGATGAAATTAAATTGTAAGCTCTATTGACTTCAACAACAGGTGCCATTTGTGCAAACCCAAAGGGAACCATTGAATTGTCAAAAAGATTTAACTCTTCCTCACACACTGGCATCAGATAACATCTTCTTGGTACCTGCTCCTCACTTAGTTCGTGGGACCAAAATTTATGATCTTGTCCATAACATCACTGGCAAAATGTCAAGAAAGTGCTGAATTAACTGCAAAGAAAACAGCTACAATCTCTGATTGCTGTGGTTTATCAGGCCTGCATAAAGTAAAATTAGATAGAAAGGGAACAATTACGCTGAAATAAATTCATCTGGAAAGCAGTAAGGACTTCATTAACTTCCCTGTTTGTTTAGGATTTTTTGGTTTTTTTTCTTAATCCTCCATAGTTAGACTTAAACCTGTTCTTGGAAACTTTTAGTAGGAAGAATTTGCTTTACGGATGTTCCCATAGCCCCAGGCTGTGCCATTATTTCATCTGCATTTGCAAATAAATCAAGATATCACAGATATAAAGAAATCCATGCAGAAGCAGGCTTTCACCCTTTTTTGAGCAAGAATGTAACCATTGTGAACTTATACAACAAATTAGTATTTAATTCAATGACTGGGTTTTTTTCTGCAAGCACAAAATACTGGCATTCTTACTTCCAAACAGAGAAAATGCTTAAATCCCAGTATTGAACAAAATAAGAGCTGGTGCTCTTTGAGTTACTTTCTTAATGCTGTTTCTTTTCCTGACACAAGAATTCTGTTCTTGTCAGATAGAGAGTCAATCACTCCTATCTAGCAAGAGAATCCTCTCTGTTTCTGGATATAATTTGATATTTCAATGATGTGAAGAACAATTAAATACTTAAGAATTACATAACTTCAAAAGTCTCTTTTGAGATTAAAAATATGCAAATTATAGTGTCTAATATGGTTATGGTAAAATTCTTTAATTTTGACTTTAAAGCAAAGAGATTTCAAGACAGCATGATATATTTGATCCAATGAAATAATCAAACCAACTTTGTATCACTTTGGTGGCAATTTATCTTCTCTGCCTGAAGCAGAAAGATATTCCTGCTGCAATAATGGATTTATGTCGTTTCTCCCATATCTGTTTCTCTCAGTTTAAGTATTCAAAAATGTGAAGTCCTATAGTGGGTAATAGCTCCAGGCATGTAACAGATAGGAGACTTCCAGGAGATGAAGTTTAGAACATTCCCTTGTTGAATATGGTTAAAGGGCTACAAGTCAGCACTCCTGCTCTGCTAACAGGCCCTGTATTCATTCCCTTATTATGCCAATTGAAGAAGGGGAAGAAAGGCTCAGGGAACTAATGGCCTGCAATGGCAGAGGCAGGACAGGATCCATGCTTCCCAGCCATCCAGCAGGATCCCAGCCGCAACAAGCACAGGCGCAGCTCTGCAGCCGCAGCTCCTGTGTGCGCTCCTTCCCGGGGAGCCCGGCAGCGATAATGCCCGGCTTACTCGGGAAAGAAGTGAAATGTGCTGATGATGTCTGTGACATTTAACGATGTTGCTTTCATTTTGAACACATCATTGAACAGATATTGAATCCATTCGTTCTGATAATAGACTCAGCGCTGCAGAGCTTTCATTTTAATAATAAATAAATAAATAAATAAAATGTAAACCACACATACTTTTCTGTGTGGGGTGAAGGAAAGGAAGGGTTTTGATACCACATATGATACATGTTAAGGTTTTTTGAGTTTGCTTATGTGCACACACCTCTTTGGAAAATTGATTTCTATTTCCTATTCTTGTCTGCAGCTTTTCAGTCTTGATATCAAGCTGCCCATTATTCTTTGTCAGACTGACTGTGTTAAAAAAAATGTTAAAACTTACATATGTTGCTCATGTTTTCCAATTTGGCTGGAAACATTCGGTTTAAGTACTATTTCTGAGACAAAATTCTAGCACTTTTTCTAATCATACCAATTACACTTTGTATTTATATTTTTCCAGTTAGTAGCAAAAGGGGGAGTTTGAATTTAAATCAAATTATTTGCAAAAACCACATGGAAATTTTTAGGCTTTGCTATGTCATTTTTATAATTTTAGGGCATTGCCACATTTATTTCCCCAAATTCACTTCTTTGTGTTTTTATGTAAAGTAATTCAATTAATGGTGTTTGGTTAAAATTAGGTGTCATGGTTTAACTCCAGCCAGAAGGCAAGCACCCCCCAGCCTCTCACTCACTCCTCTAGAAGGGGGATCAGGGCAAACCACAGAAAACTCATGGGTTGAGATAAAGACAATTTAACAGGGAAAGCAAAAGCTGTGAACACAACAAAGAAAACAAGGAATTAATTCACTGCTTCTCATGAGCAGGGAGATCTTCAGTGACCTCCAGTAAAGCAGGGCCTTATTATGCATGATGATGACTTGGGAAGATAAATGTCATCACTCCAAATGCCCCTTCCCCCCATTTGATATACTGATACGATGCCACATGATCTGGATTATCCCTTTGGTCAGTTGGGGTCATCTGTCCTGGCTGTGTCTCCTCCTGACTGCCTGAGCATCCCCAGTCCTCTCTTCAGTGGGGCAGTACAAGAAGGAGAAAAGGCCTTGACTGTGCAAACCCTGCTCAGCAGTAACAAAAATATCCCTGTATTATCAACCCTGTGTTCAGCACAAATCCAAAACACAGCCCCGTAGCAGCCACTGGCAGAAAAATTAACTCTAACTCAGCCCAAACCAGCACACTAGATATGATGCATTCAAAGCTGAGGGTCACTGTGAGCCCAAATATATACCAAAATCCAAGTCCAAATTTTCCTCTTATATTGTGTTAAAAACAGGTTAGAAACTGTTGTAAAGTAGTTGATAGTTGGTAAGCATGTACTCTTACTTTGGTTATGGTAAAAGGTGTTTAAAGGGTAGTTGTCAGAAATACAGGACTCAACACACAGTGCACCACCCCCGCAGCGAAACCAGCCAGCCTGAACAGAACTGCGCCTCAAACCTTCATGCAAATGAAGGATTCAAACAGAAACCAATCCAAAGGGACAAAAAAAAAAGGATAAAAAGGGGGCTTCTGACCCACTGAAGTCGTGCCACTCCACCTGGAACATCGGGGACATCTCTGCTCGGCAGACCCAGCGCCGGCGCTGCAGCATCCTCGACAGGAACGCTCCTGCTCAGCCCCCAGGCCCCCGTGCTTTAGGCCTTTCTCTTCTTATTACAATAAATGCTGAAATCACTTTTAGTACCGGGAGTGTGGTCCCGTTTTTAACATATTGGATGGGTATTTTTGGCAAGTGCATCTTCACATATTTTTGTGAAGTCAAACCACAATTATAACACATCAATTGACATGGAAATATTTTCTTGTGCTAAAATTTAGATAGGTTTGGAAAAAAAAAAAAAAAAAAAAAAGAAGTGATCCAAACAGTTTTTCCTTTGGTCATAGAATCATGGAATACTCTGAGCTGGAAGGGATCCACAGGATTATCAAGTCCAATTCCTGGTCCTGGATAGGACATCTGCAAGAATCACACCATGTGCCTGAGAGTGTTATCCAAACTCTCCTTGAACTCTGGCAGGCTTAGTGCTAGGGCTAAACTGTTTCATCGGGAATAATAACCTGTTAACAAAGATGTTTGAAGTAATGCATGCTCATAAGATTAATAAAAGGAGTCTCTTAAGTGATGCAGATGAAAGGGTGGGATAGACATCCAACTCTGTAATGACACCGACGTGGCTATTTTGTGTCCCATAAGCTGGTTGTGACTCCATTTACTTTCACCATTTATTTTCACATATTAGAGGAAGGGCCACACTCCTGTCAATTTTTACTGCTGTTATTGCAAACCCACATAAAGGAGGCACATAGTGTCCAACACTCTGTCTCCATTCTGAGGCTTGAACAATGTGAGCCACAGGGTAGTAAGGACAGAGAAGTTTGAGAATATTCCTCTTTCGTTGTACATGTAGGCATCTAACCTACTCCCTGCTGCTGATTCCACCAGTGAATCCCACAAGCAAATATTTCTACAGCCTTATTTTCTAGTCAAGAAACTTTAGCATACAATAACGAACAAAACAACCTAACTTAAAGTCATTAGCTATGCACCAATGGGGATGTTTATAAATGCAAATCTCTCTCATTATGTCCTACCAGAACTTTCCTGGTGATTTAAGAATTACCTACCCACACACTTTCAGAAGCTCCAAGGCTAAGCAGCAGCTACTGATTGCACTTCCAGATTTAGACAAAGTGGCAGGTAGCTGCCTAAACCCTTTTTGATCTTTCTTCTTATGGTCTCTAGATTTTTTCAGTTTCATAATCCACGCAAAGAGAAAAATGGATTCCTACATCAGTTTTCTGAAAGCCTAGATAGGTTAGAGATTAAAATCTGCTCAGGTAATTCATCAGCACATGAATACTATTCAGATGTCAGAAACAATGGTAAATTTCTTTTGATCAAGCCATTTAAAACTCCAAACACAAAGGAGCAAGTATTCACAGAGCTAATGAACCACCTGGTAATGAACAATAAAAATTAAGTTCTTATTTAATTTCTCTATAGTTGAAGGCAGTTTTCTGTCTCCTGTCACTTGGTATCAATGAGCAGGTTTCCAGCACAGCTGAAACAACATTAGATTTGAAAGATGTGTAAACACTGGTATCATCAAGAATATTAGCAGCTATGAAAGCCAAACCCAGCTTTTGCCAACAGCTGCAGCTAGTTTCCCTGTTTCCGTACAAAGGCTGCAAGTAAACAGCTCAGATTGAATCCTGGATGTGGCAGGAGGCAAATGAGGAGATAAGAGCTTCTTCTAATGCAAACTAACATCATCATGGTAGTTTCTATGTGAAATCTGACTAGAACTTGAATTCCAGACTTTTTTTCAGTGTTTGATTAATCTTCCAAGCAGTAACTTCAGACCACCCTGCTAGACCATGTGGGTAAAATAGATACAGTAACAGGTAAGATATTCAATGGATAAAATTATCTTTCTAATCAAGCAAGATTTGTGCAGCAGACAATATAAGTGAATTGAAACTACATTTCTTAAATATGTATGAATCTAAGCAGTAGTGAAATATCCTCCGCTCTGAAAGAAAAAATTTCTTTAATGAGATGAGAGATTTGACCTTTACCTAAATTAGACATTATTTTAAAAATAATATTTATTATTTTAAAAATTATATATTATTTTAAAATTTAAGTGACATTAAAATGACATTTAAAATTTCAAATATCAAAATTGTTTTCTTGCCTCTTATTCCCTTTGTTTTTCCAGAGGTACAACTGGACTTTTTCCTACATTTTTATATGTCTAGGCCCTGTGTTTTACATTAAAAATAATAAAAAACTGCATCACATAAATAAAATAAGTGCTACATTGTGATAAAGGGATTAAAACTGCAAACCTGACATGAACCTGATTCTCACATGTAGAACCAATCTTTATTAATTAATTTCACAAATTCTAACCCTGAAATGTTACAAAAATCTCTATTCAAAGAAAATAGATTACCCTTAAAACAATAGATCTGAATGCAGTTCATTGTTGAACACTGTTTCGCACTAATAAACTAGAGCAAAAATATATGAAATTGTCTACAATTCAAAATAAGATCATTTCATTATTTTAACCTCTACATCAAGGGCAGTACCCTTCAGTTCCATATTAGCAATAAACAACAATCCACGGACCACACAGTGGGACCACACTAAATGTGCTTCTGAAATCAAATATGCACATAGCTCTACAAAATATATTTTGGGATACAGCTAAGATGTTGCTAAGGTTAAATGTTTAGGGGGTCTTAAAGTGGCTCAACTGTGAATAATGTATTACAGAAGAGGGAGGCAACAACCTGCTCGAAATACTTATTCATTTGTCCTGATACATGATGAGTAATTTTTAAATAGTTCTCTATATGTGACAGGTAACAGTTATGAACTACAGTTTAATCAGTGCGTGTAGGATACACATACACACAGACAGACAAAAAAGCCTTTTAATAAACATTTGCTTTCCCAAGGGAAAGTGATTCTTTAGTGGTGTAAGTAATCTACAGCCTTGGAACATTGCATTTTGGTCTCTGTCCCACAGATGCAAAGCAGTCATTTAGTATTGGGCTAAAAACTGCCTCTGTAGAAACAAGCACATGCATAACTGTCTGTTTGTTAGTTTAAGACACGTAATATGGAACACATTTTAAACTGATTACATCCTTTAAGTAAAGCCACATAAATATGTAGATTGATCATGTATTTGAAATTGTTAACTCTCAGTGCAAAATCAGCATTTAAATCTGTGTCCTCTACTTCTGGAAATTGTTTATTAGCCAGCATTTCAAAGCAGGTAGAGAACTAATTCAGTTCCCACGACAGCAACATGTTGCTGCTTCTCTACTACCAAAATTGTTGGTTTTCACTTGCAGGAGAAATCAAAAGCAGTGAGTAAATAATCTGCATCAAGAAGGTCCCCAGTCCATCTACAGGATTCCTGCCACGTATCTCTCTTCTGATATACTTCTCTTAATGGTTTTTCAGCTTTAAGCACCTTTCTGGATCTTGCCAAGCATACTTTTCAATATGAAAATGCCCCAGCCCAAAGCAATTTCCAAATCCTCAAGTTCAAACACCAGTGCTAAAGGAATGATGAAAAGGTTTCATTTAGTTTATTGAAAACATATTCCTGTTTAGTCTGCCATGAAAAGAACTGATAAAGTGCTATCAGTATTTACAGACAATTATTTTGACAAATTTTCTTGGGAAGACATGCTTAGATATTCAGAAAGATTCCCTAACATCTGGATTTTTATTTAGCAGAACTACATCCAGAAACTGTGAAGGATCATAGGAAGGAACCGCTCTGCTGTAACCAATGTGGTTTTTCATATTATTAATTTCCTTCTATATACCATCAATATCTTCCTTTTTTTTTTTTTTCCCTGATTAATTTTTCAATCTGGTGCCAATACCAGACTAAAAAATAGGGACAAAACCCACTTACAAAGAGAGATTTAGCGCAATGGACTCCAATAATTCAAAAGTATTTGTCACCATACACAAGCCTTAGGTAACCTGAAATCCTGGCTCTAGAAGAGCTGATTATTCTGGCTTCTTAATATTCATGTGATTTCTCTTTTCTTTCAAAAGTTCTTTGGTAAACAGACCTGTCTAACAGATTCTAATCCAAGGCAAACTGGGCCAGATTTCCCTTAGCACCAGTTGCACAATACATTTCAAAATTTGAAATTTAATATTCACAGGAGTAAGAGTATTAAAAGCTGGTTGATATTAGCACAATTGTGTTTCAAAGCATGCCAGCAGTGTTTTCCAAGGGAGTTACTGTCAACCCAGGGGAGCAGCATCCCTCCCTGATGGAAGGGACAATGAAGAATTTAGTAGGCTCAGACTGAGCAAACTTTTTTGAGTTCTGCATTTATCTCTCAAAATGAATGTCCTAGCGCCCCTTTTCTGAGGAGGAATGTTGCTGCCAGTGGTGAGTGCGTATCAGAAGAGACCACACAAATTGTATCCAGCTAGATCACTTGATGTAGTTTCCTGCATCTGCACGTAATAAAGAGAAACTTAAGTGAATGTGGTTTCTTGAAATGAGTGCTTTTTACAAAATTTCTTCAATATGTAAATATCATTAAGGACAGAACACAAATCAACATTTTTCTAACTACATAGAACATTGGCCAGCCCACTAATAATAATACAACTAATGCACAGTATGTATTAATACATTTTTAATAAAAGGAAATGATCTTGGTTTAAAATCTTAAGGAAATTCTCTTCAATACTGAATTCTTATGGTTTGAGAGACACTCATTTTTCCTTTGGAGTATTTAGGGAACTTTGAAACAATTGCATTTATTAGTCAATCTTCATTTTAAAAAACATCATAAATCAGGGTTAGTTCCAACTATTACTCAAACTATTACTCATAGGGATGCTGGGAAGACTCAGAAACCAAAGAGCAGTGTCTTATAACCACATCATATATATGCATTATGTGCCTCCAGTCTTAAAAATTTATCTTGTTCCTATTTTTCGTATCTCTACTATCTTTCTTTTTTAACCTGATTTAATGTTTCAGTCTCCCTGATAAAATACTCTTAAAGAATTTTTAATTGTTTCACAAATATTTCCATAAATATGGGTAACAATTGAATGTTTTCATTGTCCAAACATTAGGGGACATTAGAGCTGTGTAACTCCAACTTGATTCAAAATGTTTTATCATTTGCTCAGTAGCATCCTTGACAGCAATTTTTAGCATTAAAACACAACAGGGAATTGATTTCTTTAGTGAATTTTATTTACTTTTCTATACCTGCAGTCGCAGGACCAAAATATTGAAGGACATACAAATCACTGGTTTTCTCTCTTGTTTTGGTTTGGAGGCAGAGTTATGGAAAGCAACGAAATCTGATGTCTTGAAGATTTAGAAACGATGAAATTTTATCAAGCAAAGTACAGTTCAACATATACAGCAGAGAACATCTAATAATTTGCACGGTTAAATGCAGCATCCAAGAAGAATATTGTTGGACAACACAAGTAGAATTTTGTCCTCTTACATGCACATAGCCCTCTTTGACAAAAATTAGCATTATGGACATGCATATAAAGAAAGAATTTTACAGAACAAGCATATACAAATGGTAATTGCTCAATACGGGGGAAAAAAAGAAAAGAAAAAAAAGTTTAGATATGCCAAGCTGGCAGAGACAAGTCCAAGTAAAATGGTGTCATAAATTTTTCTGATACTACAAAATATAAAAAATACAAATGCAATTATATAGAACAACATACACTGAAGACGATGCCTCAGAACAGGACAAGCCACAAAGGCTCTAACAGAGAAAACAGGACTTCATGGTGCCAACAATATGCCCAATGACAAATTGGGGACTTCAGTCCTTGAGCCAATAACCATACATATTTCCTGATCAACAAGATTTTTCATAAATCTAAACTATAAATTACTTTACACCTTTTCCTAGAACCTGAATTCAGCAACTTGAGAGGGTTGTGAGTTGTAAAATTTTTCTGTATGTTGTATATAAATTTTGACTGGAAAGAGTGAAGGATATCTCTAATTTAACTGTTCTTTCCATGTTAGCCCTTTTTCAACTTACTACCATGACTCAAAAGAAGGAATATTGTAAAATTAGTAGGGCTAGCATGAACATCATGTTTATTTATCCTTCCACATTTCCACCTATGATGGTTGCAGAGTTCCTTTTTTGAATCACAGATGAAGCCCAAATGTAAGATAGTGCCTGACTCTAAAAAAGCACAAGTCATGTTTTAATGCAATGTTACCAGCACTTTTCGTGATACCTGTTTTAGTACACCATCTGTAGTCCGAGCACTACAGTCCCTTTGGGTATATAGAAAAGAGTGAGATAGCTTGCAAATGTGATTAATTTCTGGCAATTCAGGTAGCTTTCTCTGTCAAATTGAGTCTGACACATAAAGATAAAACTTGGTGGTTTTTGCGTTGGGCTTTTTTCTCATTTATTACATGAAAGGGCTAGCACAATAACAATGAAATTCATGTCTAAACTGAACCATTTTCTCAGCATGTTACCCTTCAATATTCCTAGGTGGCTTCTTTAGAGAAGTGACATAGTATTCATGGATTTTCTCTGACACGGGTGAATAAGCTAGACTTTTTTTTAAAATAAGCTATGGGATCCTGTAGTTCCTTTCTTAGCGGATTTAACCTAGTTAACTCATTATACACAGACAGATAAACTCCTTTCCATTACATTGAACTGAATCATACACCGTGGCACTGTATGAACTTTAATGATGTGGTTTTATCAAAGCCACAAAACAGTCAGTTTCAGATTTTTTTTAATATCTCCTGACTGTCCATTTATAAAAAACAGATAACACCAGACCTTTTTACCCATGTTTGTGGTGACAGACTGCCACCATAATGAAAAAATTATTCTGATTTCATGAAATCCTATTTCTGATAGGTCCTCTTTGGCAAATTAGTCTTTTTTCTGTCATGAAAGGCAGGCAGAAGTGGATAGGTTAACAAATTCATAGACATATTGCTTGAGTCAAATCTTTAAAAGCAGGAGTTTTACATACAATGGATGCTATAGCAAGTATGCTATTTCCCCAAACAAAGAGTTGCAATTTATCTGTCTTGGGAAAAAGAGTAAGACACTGTTCAATGCCAAAAAAAAAACCAAAACAAAACAAACAAAAAAAAAAACCAAAAACCAACAAACCAACTTTGTAGTCATCTTTAATTATTATGGGAGAGATTGAGAGCCCATGGAAATCAATGGAACAATTTCAATGCACTTTTGATCAGGCCCATAAATAGAATTGTTTTGTGAATCACTGTGTTGCAGCAATTCAATACAAACTGCTTCAAAGGATTTACTGAATTTCCAGTGAGGAAGTGTTGGAATTTCATAGAAAATAAAGAAAAACTCCCATATGTTATTTGGATTCTTTCTGAGTGCAGCATTCAGAATGCAAGAGAAATAAAGAGTATGGTTGATATCGGTTCAGGGATTAATTACTTTGGCACTTCTTAAATGTAGCACTGCTCCCCACTTCCAGGATCCATTGGTAAGAAATCTGCGCTTTTTTCTCAGGAGCCACGCTGGCTGCTGGACAGATAGTTGAAGAAACCTTATCAGTCCTATGTGGGAAGTGCTTACAGGTATCTTCCAGCTAAGATGGGCAATGACTGAGTGGCTATTATTTACTCAGGGTTTCAGGGTCTGCCTTCAGGCTTGTGGACCAAGTGAGAATTTACCCTCAGCCATGGCAGATCCCAAGTGTAAAAGCTCTCTTCTGCTTTTTGTGTCTGTCTTTTTGTGTTTCCATTATAAACCAGAGTCCTAGCATTAAATTTCTCTTGAGGATAGAATGAACTTAGAAATGAGCAGAACTATTGCCAGAATGGGGCATCTTCTCCTTGGCAGCACTTTAAAATCACCCTGAAGAATGCATATAGACAACCTAGAGAGGGGGTGTGTCAGGACACCGAGTTCTCTGCTCTACCAACTTGAACAAAGCATGTAACTTCTCTAACTATTCCAACACAACCCTTACTCAGCTCCCTGACTGCAGAAGAGACCTGCCTGAGGGAAATTCAGGTCTATAACATTTCTTTTCCATTTGCATGAATATGCTATTTACGCATACCTATTCAGATGCTTCAAAACCAACAAAATTAGTTATTTTTTCCATGTTGTTAAGTTTTATCCCCTCTGCCTCTGGGTATTTTGTGGTGTATTTTCTTGAAACCAGATCCCTTGTTTCTATGCAAGACCTCTGAGTAAAGAAAGCAGCAACAATGGGAATTTTTTCTTCTTTTTGCCTGTATTAGTTACTTGGATTTGATTTCGTTTGGATTGTTGCTATCATATTATGTGGTTATGCTACAAATACTGGTCTCCATGCTGCAGTATATAAATTAGTAGCGACAGAGGACAAAGAAATGTGTGTTCATTATTTTTTACATTGCTACCCAGGCAGGTTCAATTGATTTGGTTTCTTATTTCCTATTCTTATTTCATGTACAGCTAGTCAGAAAAAAAATGAATGGTCTCCCTGTCTGGAACCAACATATGACATTCCTGTACTGGGATAGAATAAGAAACAGCATAGAAAGAAAAGGGTGGCCATATAATCAGATACAGAAAAAGAAAAAAATTCTCAGTTGGTCAAGTATTAGAAGAATGTCAGAATTACTCATGAAGACAGCTGAAAAAAAGGCAACCTTCTGTTATGGCACAATTACTTTCAAAGTTGGTTCCAAGTACAACCAGCAATACATCGAATGTACTACTAGTGTTACATCTTCTGAGAGGATGAAATGTTGTAATCAAAGGACAGTATGAACAGATACATCAGAGTTAAAAGAAAATCCATACAACTGTATCAACGGCAGCATTTTTTCTTGCTTGTGTTTATTGTATTTCTGTCTGTACATGTTTTTTCACACTTTCTTATTGATAATTTTAGGGAATATTAAAGATAAAATTAAACTCCTTTATCTTCTTTGTTTCTCTGCTATACTAAATCTAATGAGGTAAAATTCAGATAATATACAAATCACATATGTATCTTTTGAGATTTTAGACACAGACCTAAAGCAATGAATCAAAAACATGGCCAATGATACATGAAAACACTGTCCTTGTGTTAGTCATATACCTTATAATATTCTGCAAAATGTTGTTGTTGGGTGGGAGGGACAACACACCATCTTGCTGTGAAATTTCATACACAAAGAGCAGTCAGCTTTTTCTGCTTCAAAGAAATTTATTTTCTACGGGGAACAGCAGTAACTACAGCAATGCTTCAGAAATAGCAACAGGAGCAAGGTGCTCTCTGTGATAATAGTTTTGTGACCCCCACAGCTAGCAAGTTATATAATTACAAAAAATATTCATTACTTCCATCTAAGATAAACATGCCTGCCCAGCTAGAGGTTATAGGTACACTGAAATTCACTTTGAAAGACAAGAAACATTCAGGCTTATGGCCTGCCTTTCAGAAAAGAACAGAAGGCACGACCCCATTACCTGTGAAAGTTCTTTATTACTTCTTCCAAGCATATTTATTGATTCAGCATATGCAAAAAAAAAAAACAAACCAAAAAACAAACAAACAAAAAAACCCAACAAAACCCCAAACAAAAAACAACTACAACAACAACAACAAAAAACCCACAAAAAACCAACCAACCAAAAACACAAACAAAGCAAACCAAACAAAACAACCAACCAAACAAAAACCCACCTGACAAACAAAAAACCCACCACTACTTCATACTCCTTATCCTGTTCCAACAGACAGAGTATGTTCAGGAATTCCCTGTTGGGTCTCTCCTCTGAATGACTCATCCAGCTTCCAGATATCCAACAGGTACAGCCCCAGGTCTAGTGCACCCTTCCACTGAATCAGTAAGGAAAGTTAATGAAGTGATCTTACTGCATGTGCAAGAACAGAGAAAAGCTCTCTGTGCTTGCCAGCAAATCAAAGATCAGACAAGTCTGAGGCAGGACACATGGCTGCAACTCTGGTTGGCTATGTTACAGTAGGAAAAGGATCTGATAAATAAAGGAAAACCTACATATGGAGGGTATATGATCTGTCCAAATAGAAAAAGTGAAAGAATAGGAGATTTACAGCACATTTCAAAATGACTTTTCTTGTTATTATTCCTTTCACATAGCTCTCTCAGGCACTGCTAATATTTGCAGGCTAGAGGGGTTGGGTGGCAGAGGAGGGCTATCCCTGAGTTTGTAATTAATAAATGATTTATTAAATTATTAGATTATGAGAAGGTAACATTTGAAAACTTAGGAAATAATATGACATATCAAATACATATTCGTACTTCTAGAACCCATCTTCATTAAATGCAGCCAAGCTCCTGTCCCTAAGTAAACAGAGGAAGTGTGACATTGCTATGATGAGGGGGGAAAAGTTACATCACATGTTAATAATGGTAATGAAAGAGTGGAACGGGATGTCCAGAGGGGCTGTAAATGCCCCATCCCTGGAAAAATTCTGGGTCAAGCTGGATGGGGCTTTGAGCAACCTGTTCTAGTGAAAGGTCTCCCTGCCCATGGCAGGGACTTGGACTAGATGAGCTTTAAAGGCCCCTTCAACTCAAAACATTCTGTGATTCATGGTGAAACTTAACTTACAAAGGTACTTTTCACAAAGATGTCCAAGAATGCTCTCTGAGCTCATGTATTTATTTCATAACCAGTGCTGGGATGGTTCAGTTCTCAAAGTATCAAATGAATCATACTGCCACTGCTTTTATTTAGAATATGAAAAGTCATTCAGCACTGTGCAATTATTAACATTGACTTTCCTCCACTCTGCCTCCAGTAAAAGGCAAGTTTCTTCAGTCTTTCAATTTCACTAGCATTGCAATTTGTCCTGCAGTCAGATTGCTACAGTAAATAGCACGAAAGAGAAGCTCCAGCACCCACTCTCTGGGGTTATTCACTATCTTTTACATGGGGAAAGGGAAAGGGACAGATGCAGCTGAGAATCTCAGGCTGCAGAAAGATCAAGCTAGGCACAATTACCATTATATTCATTTGCTAAACCCCTCAGTTGAGATTTTAATTACACTGGGACAACTCATTTTATTCATTAGAGTTCAATTAAATTAATTTGAAATTCAGGATAGTAGCATTGTGGTAGTGCAGCCATGTTAAAGTTGAAATATAGTATCTTCTGATTGCTTTCCTCTGACAGAATAGTGCTATTTACACAGAATTAATATACAGACATTTTCTTTAGCAAGCCAATGAAATTTTATGAACAAAACTTTGGATGTTTTTAACTAGAGTCATCATAAATAGATTTCACTTGAAGATAAAATGGAAGCCCATCTGTTTTCCAAAAAAAGGAATTTCATGGTAAATGTTTCCTTAAAGTTATTATTGAGAATATTTTCATTTTCTGACCACAGAAAACTTGCTCCATAGTCCTTACTCTGTAAACAAAGCTTACAACTAGCCTTATTCAGTCTGAGGTTTTTGAAACACTCATTTTTTTACAGCACAAAACTCCAGCAGAAAGAAACACACCTCCTGCCTTGAAACAGTTCTTGCTATTCATGAGGTAGTTTAGACAGATGTTTGTCTAAAATTTTCTTAAATACCTTCAGCAACAGAGATTTTGCAGTACATATTACAGCACTTTGTCTTAACTGCTGCCCCTCAAATGGCAGGAAAAGCAAGTGACAAAATTGCATCTCTGCAGGGTCGTTTATTACCAACTTATCTTGGTAATCCTGTGTGATTTCAACCAAAATCATCTCCATCCCCATTGGTATCTGTGTTTAGGATTTTATTGTGCATTTTATAAATCTTCATGTTGTTACTTTAATTAGCACAGGAACTGCCAGCAAAGCCAAGCCACAGCTATTAACATCCAGCCAGGCTTCCTTAGACAGGATTCTCCCTTGGAAAGTAGTATTCCAGTCACACGATTCGTGATTAACTGCTCAGGATTTCTATTCACCCAGGGAACAAGCACTGCTTCATGCTAACTAAGTTTGGAAGAAAAATTCTCCTTTGGTGAATGCAGCTCCCTCTGTTCTTCTCCCCCTTGGCCCCCCCGCTGAATTTCTGTAGTAACTTTGTATCCAAATCTAGAGAGCCACATCTTGTGTAATGAGAAAAGTTTGATTTGATGCCAAAATGCTTACAAACCAAAGAAGCTATTTAAAAAAGCTTTAACTGGGGATTTAACTATTGAGCAGGGTCTGGTAGTTTCCTCCCAAAAGCAAAACTGAAGCTGTCCCTGTAAGTCTGGTGGGGAAGAAGCATTTACTGCCTCAATGACTATTTAAGCTAAAAGTCTTCTTAAAACTAGGTTTTCTTTTTTAAAATGACAAAAAGCTTTTGTGTAAGACTATGCTCCTTGCACTTCATTGAAGAATACATCCAATCTTACTAAATCCCAGTGAGATTAAGGAGATACATTTTCCATGCCACCAGCCAGCCAACAATCAAATCGCAAGAGGAGCAGGGCGCAGAGTGGTGACAGGCCACTGCGAGGAAGACAGCTTCCAATTCATCACTACCAGCCACTACCATTCAAGCCTTAAGCCCTTCACCAAGGGAGGAGATTTAACTTTCTTTAGAGCTTTAGTGGGATATTTTCATTCCATTTTAACTGAAGATATTTTCAGCATTTTGACTGAAATTCAACAAATTATCTAAATCATGTGTTTCCATATAGCCTGGAAAGAGGAAAACAGGAATGGGCTTTCATTCAAAATTAGATGTGCATTGATCTCTGTGGCAAGACAACCTTTTGAAGGTGAGGTGTTTTTATTTTTTTCTTTTTAAATAGGTAATTTAAGTACATTCCTTGCATCTGTAGGGCTTAATCGAGATTACTCTAATTTTCTAAAATTTTTTTACTAAACCTACATGACTAAAGAATTGATGATTGCATCTGCCAGCTAATCTAAAAGGAAAGAACCGTTAAGAATTACTTTGCCTTAAACTTTCTTTTCTAGAATGTGCATTTTCAATCATTCAAGAAAAAATTACTTGCCATTTATGCACTTGAAATGCCCAATTCTATGCTACAAAAACATGATTAGAAGAGATAGGGCTAAAAAGCATATGTATTCCCTTGTTTTACTTTGCTTCAAAAGCAGATAATCAGGATTAATTTTGCTGCAGAGCAGAGAGTCTTTAATGAATCCATAAATTCCAGTTAAAATCCAGTAAACATTTATTCCAAATACTTTGGTTCCCTTCTATGATCTATGCATTTTATTTCTTTAGTAATGTATGCTCAAGTAGAGCCTCTGCTGTGCTATAAGATCTCCTCCTGCTTTCTTATTTCAATGCTTTCAAAGCTTGAGAGCAAAAGGAGATACCCATTTTGCAGGAATCCATCATATTTCATTTGCAAATAGTTTTCTTAATTTCTGCAGCAGGTAGCTCTTTTCCCATAAAAAAACAACAAAACAAATAAAACCTCCAAACACGAAAAATCCACCTGAAACAAAGTACTCAGTTGCTTTGCATGTTTAGAGTAAAAGCATACAGGTTACTATTGAAGAATCTGTGTTACATTGCAGAATACATCTAATTAAAGATTCAACTACCTCAGATGTTGTATCACAGATCTCACATCTGAGAGTAATTTACTGCATTTTTCATGTAAAGACAAACAAAAAATTCCAAACTGGAGCTGAATTAATGCTCTATTTCTACAAAAGTGACCATTTGTCACTAAGCATAATCCCTTATCTAAAAGGACTGCTAATGACAAAATCACTCTCAAATGGAATGCCGTCAGAGCTTCCATTAACTCTCTGGAGAAGCTGCTAAAAGACTTTCAGTTCAAAAGATTATATTGCTGATGAGTTTCTGAAGTTCTGAGTTTTATCTGAAAATATACACATAGAAATGTATTTTACATTCAGAGGCTGCTGCTCCAAATGTCCAGATTCAGAACTTGGGTTTCCTCCTGTTACTCTTTTCTTATGAAAATTTTGCTTTAGAATTAGTTATGTGGGAATAAATTGGTAAAATTCATTTCATGAAGTACTGTGATAGAAAGTAAAAACTAGCTCTTTCTGGATATATTTTCATATCAAGCTGTAAAAATCAATGTTGAAAAATTTCACCTATGAATCATACACATTGTTCAAAACATTTTTACAAAAATGATTTTTTTTACATAAAAATCACCAAGTAATTAGTTCTAATGCAGTTATGGATTGATATTCTTGCAGTATACACCACAGAAAGATTAAAAAGCAGAACAAGAAGGGTATTCATGTGCTGTACTGATTTAGCAAGGATTCTTGAGATATTTCCACACTGGTCTGAACCTTAACTCCAGAACTACACCCTAACAAATTCCAAAAGATTCAGAGTACATATATAATGCACACTTAAAATCTTAACTCACTATGCAGCAAGGCAGCAGAAAATCAAGCACATGGTGGAAACTAAGGAGGAGTCTGCCACAGAAACTACAGCAGTATGTACAGAGCTGTATAAAAGACTTATTTTCAGTCATCAATTCTACCCTACCCTTTGCATGTTAAAATCTACTGAGGAAGGGAGTATCAAACATGAAGGTAAAGATTCTACAGGGCAATTATATTGTCTAAGGGCTATATGCAAAGCATAGACCACAAAATCCAGATAAAAAGAAACGGAGCAAAATGCAAAACAGTAATCTTGCCATAGGGAATACCACATAATTCACTAGAGAAAATTGATTACATGGCCTGACAAGAGTAAGGGGACACCAGAGACTGTTCTCATAGCAGAGCTAAGCTGTAATTGCTGTTTTGTTATAATTTTTATTGGGCAAAAACTTACAGCTTTCACTCAGCTCTCACATTAATGCTGCATAGCTTTTAACAAGTAATTTTGGCCCCCATTCTCCATTTGAAAAACCTGGTATTATTCTCTATGAAAACTTTTGACCTTCTTCATTTAAAGCACTGTCAGACATGTTAAACAAATTGCTGCAATAGTATTTGCAGAAGTCAGAAGCTGCTCTTTCACTACGACACCATGAGTAGGGACATGTATGTCTCAGACTTGAAGTATCATTTTGTCTTTTATTCCTAAGGCATGAGACTGGCAAGGAATGGGAGAAGACAAGCCAGAGAAGCTGTGAAACTCGTGAGCATACCTGTGATATTTTACCAGTGAGTCTGATAAAATATGGCCAAAACAGCAAAAAAAGTTGGCAAGGTGCACCAACCCTTTAGTCACTCCTTGTCCAGCAATCATAGCCATGTAGGACCCTCCACTGCCCCAGAAGGAACATCTCATTTTCAACTAGAAACTTTTTAACTTGTCAGAAGATCATTTGCTTTAAATCACTGAGAAATCAATTGTGTTGACATACCAGTATTGTGTTCCTCCAGGGCCTCCTTTAGTGGCTATCATGTCCTTTCTCTTAAAACACATCATGAAATTAATAATTCAGATGGCAAGTGATTACCCTCCTGGTGTTTCTCAATTGGTTTCTCCTGTCTTTTTAAAACATTACTAATTGACATTAATTTTCTCATTACTATCTCAGCAGTTGATTTGATGGGCATTTCACAAGGAAATATCTACAATAGTATTTTTTTATGAGTGCCTATAGTTAAATAGCTTTAGGGAAGTACCACAGAGCAAAGTGCTGGAATTTGAGAGTAATGCACTCAGATCACATGTTTATGTGGGTGGGGGTTACATGCACCCCTACAGCACTTGTCACACCAGCAGTGGAAGCCCAGTCAAATAGAAAGTGAATTTTCCTGAGATGCAACCTTCTCTTGATTATTCCAAAACATTAGAGTGCTGTAGCACAACAGTATTATTACATATCAGACATCCACCTTTTTTAACAACAAAGACCTTGGAGAGCTCAATGGCTGTTTTAAACCCTCCTTTCGTGTTTCAAAATATGAGGGAAAAAATTCTGCATGCATGGTTGTGTCTTGGTCCTGCTTGTTCTCTAAGCACAGAGATACTTACACCACTGTCTCAGGGGTATCCTGAAGCTCAAAGTTCTTTTTGCACAGATTTACCTCCAGTTACAGGAACTATCTCATGTAGTCTCTGCTTCACTTTCCCTTGGCCAAAAGGAGCTACTGAACAATTTGATTCATGTAGTTCTTTGTGTTATTTGACAATGTACCTTACATATATTTTTCAAACATTCTTACTGAACCAGCTTACATGGTCTCACATCCACTGACTTCTCTAAGGAAAGACATGATCTCTGGAGACCGGCCCAAAATCAAACAGATGGCATTGAAGTTGTGAGCTCTTGCTATGACATGCTGTTCTATGTTGCTTTGTTTCAGCAGATGACAAGGGTGAGGGCATTGGAAACCCAATGATTTCTGGTTTTAGCCTACAGCACCACTGTTTCCTGTAGCTATGTCTTTATTCAGTAGTCTCCAAAACACAGTACTCAGTACCCATTTTGTTATCTGAGATAGCACTGCTCCTCATCTACAGACCATACTGGCATACAAATGAACAAGTGAAGCAGAACATATTCCACCCATCTCAAGCCAAGTTTTAAAGCATTACATAGATAAAAGTCCTCAGAGAGAGCATGAAGACACATTGGAGACACAGAAGTCCTTCCATTCCAGAGATCTCTGCTCCTTGCATCTTGGTTCCACAGGGGTGCCACAGAAAAATAGGAAACTGTCCTGTTTTCTGTTTGTGTGTTTGGAGCTGGAAGAATTTTAGCTCATTTTTGACTGCTTTTTGGTGGGGGGCTTTGAAGTTGGAGACACTTCAAGGGAGAAAATTAGACAAGCAAAGAACAGAATGGCTCCATCCCTTCTTTTGAGAGGACAGAGCACTTGAAATAACAAAAAGAGGTATTTAGTACAGAAATGTATCTTACTGCTATTTCAGTATTCCAATAGGAAAAGGAAACTGTTAGCTGCTCCTTTCTCTTTACAGCTAAAAGATAATAAATAATGGATTCACTTGTTCCTGCTTTTACTCTCCTAACAGGACTTGAAGAAAAATAGCAGGGTCATGCAAGTTACCCTTGGTTGCTACATCTGGACTGGACTGAGGTTAGCAGCTTGGTCAGCAGCTTTTTTTATTATTTATGTACGCTACATATGCCCACACAGAAAGGAAAAGGTGGATTGCAATGGACTACTTTTGATATGGAAGCTTCTCAAAAATAATTTTGTTCTGTTACACTGTTCCTTGAGCCTTTTCTCCTCAGTAATGTAGCATGACATTGCCATCAAATGTTAGTAATGTGCCAAGAAAATGCCTTTGGGAATGCCATGCCTCATCTCTATTCTGCCTTGCTTTTAACTCCTGTGCATCCCAGAGAGTCATTATTGTGATTCTTTCCTACAGTTAATCTAGTGACTGGATCTGTAAGGAACATATGAGGAAGTTTAAAGTATTATGGATCTTCTGGGAAAATTTTGGCTTTGGCTGTATACTTCTTATTTTGCATCCTTAACTTGAGCATAGTAATTTAAAAGCACTCAAATACAAAACCTGTTTTTATTCTAGTAACTAATCTGGGAAAAAAATTTAAAATCTCATCCCATATAACCCACTTTCCATCTGTAGAGAAGGACCAGATCCTTAGGAGAACAGAGGTAACTGCTCCTTGAGTTCATGCAGTAATTGGCTTCAGGGATGTTCCTAATGATGTTCCTAAAGGCAATCATTCAGTAATTTGCTGGTACATTTCACAGCCATTTGCTTATACCACAAGAAATTTGACCCTCAGGCATCCTGGCTTCTGCAGAGACTGTGAACAAATCTCTTTTTAAGAATCTGGTCCCTCTATTTCTTCTCTTTCCAGCTCCATGAATTCTCCATATTTGCCTCCAACTTTTTAACACTTTCGTATTGAAGCAGTTTGGGGCTCCAAACTTCTTGCTTGGTTTTGTTGTTTTTTTTGTTTTTTTTTTTTTTGCTCATCCTGTTTTTCAATACAGCAGCAACTTTAGCAAGGCATTGAGAACAAACAAGAGCCTGCCTGTGTGTTCCACTGAAGTAACTAGGGTGAAAAAAAAAAGGACAAAAGCTCCCCCAGACTGCAAGGCCAGTGCTGAGATGCGGTGGTGATACATGCACAGCCCAGTCCCCCATTGCAGGAGGGCACTGCGGTGGAATGAGCCCTGAAGTGGTACAGGTTCTTCCAAGACTTTACCTCAGAGCCACAGACACAGATCAGTTTATGATATCTCAGTCAAATAACAACACATCTACAGAAACACTTCACAAACCTACCTTTAAAGTCTAATCGGAATCACTCTTTCAGTTATTCACCAGCAGGTCCCTGTCTAAAGGAACTCACTTTTACTGTATAAAGGAACCAGAGAGGTTGCCAAATAGTCCTGGAAAACTTTGGGACAGAAAGAAGGATGATGGATGATTTTTTTTATCCTTAATTCTCCTCTTCAAAATCATTCCAAAAGACCAAACTGCTTGTGGTAAAGTTTCCTGACTTTGAATTTCAGACACGAACCCACACATAAAAATTTCAGCTGTAGAATATCTAAATTGACAAAGTTTTTAGTAACACAAAACAGGCTCTTACAAAAGTTTTAGCAGCTACCAGCTCTGCCTACAAATCTAAGTTTAGAGGAAATACATTTAAGTGTTGAGAATAACAGCAGGATGGCTGTAGGACAATTCAGTCTGGTAGTAACAGTGAAGTTATAACAGAGTAGACTGTATATACAACAGCTGAGATGAACTCCAGTAAAACTTTTATGGCCTTACCATAACATCATCATTTTCTTTTTGCTATATGTGTCAGAGAAAAAAGCTATCTAAGGCATTTGGAATTCAAGACTAGAAGCCCCAGAGACGGCTTTTGAAATGTGAAGGTGTGTGATAAATCTATCAGATAGTTCTGCAATTTTTGAAAGAGATGGATATGCCTTTTGTGCATATGTGCAGGAAAGATTCCTTTTTCCCACCCTACATAAGCTTTCTCTCCTACTAATATGCTGTTGAACACTGGCATTAAATACTTCAGTAGGTTAACAAGAAACAGAAAAAACACTACAAAATTTATAGACTGAAGAAAAAGCAGCATTTCATACCAGTAAGGGAAATTACAATTTTGTCTTCATCTACTATCAAAGTTAATACTTGTGACTGTGCCACTAAACAGAGATGGCTATATTGAGAAGCACACATAGAAAATACAAGTATTTATTATTTAGTACAAATAACAAATTTTTTTCTTATTATTGATCATTCAAGAAGAATGTAGTTTATCGGTTATTTTTCCCTATAATGTCTTCTGTATTGGAAAATATTTCACAAAATCATATAAGAGTGGAACTGCATAAGAAGAGACAGCTTTTACCTGGCTCTATTTTACTTATCAGGATATCATATTAAGTTCTCTATTACAAAATATTGCTGTTCACTTGCATCACAGTAGGAAAGTATAAACAAGTTTCAAAGTAAAAGTATTTTGTAGGAATTTTCCTATTAATCTCTTTAATTGAAAAATTTTAACCACTGTAGCACAACACAATATATTGCAGAACTCCTATTAAGCAGCAACAAAATTGCTTTCCTACCATAATACAATAGCAAAAAGGATTGAAAAGAAATAATCTAATTTTTATCTAATTCTAGTAATTTGATTTTATCAGACCTTACTTATAGCTGTGGAAATCAGAGTCGTAGCATTAAAGCATTCTACTTCATAAGCCAGCATAAATTGAAGTACTTTAGATTCTTCCTTGACATTTTTCAGATGAGAGTGAATAAAAATAATTTTGATGTATCCTGACCAAACCACTACGTTGTGTTCTCATCCATGACCTTCAGGACTCATGACTATACAAAACAGCTACTTTGTTCTTATAAGGCAATAGAAAGAACATGGCCCATCCTATCCTGGAACATGCTGTGCTCTCTTACTATTAATATTCAATTCTTGTGGGGCTTTTTGGGTTTTGGTTTTGTTTTTTTTTTACTCCTAGGAACACCATGCCAATCCAGTTAGCCAGTCTTTAACAGAGCTTTGCTCTTCCTACCCTACTGCATGCTTCTTCACACAGACACTGTAATTGCAATGGTCACAAACGCTGGCAGGCTTTTTCACTAGTAAAGATGTATCTGTCTCTAACACCAGGACAAAAATAACACACAGATGTTTTACTGGAGAAATTTGCTATTGAGAATTGGTTACATGGATAACAAGCAATTCTGTTTTCGTGTCCGTCTACCTGATTCAGTCTGTGGCAAGCTCCTGGTTTCCCAGAGCATTCCACACCAATATATTCTCTCCCTCATATATCTGAAAGGTCCATAACAGTATCTGAGGTGGAACAGAAAAATGCAGCTTTTCAGGAATTGTAAGGGAACAGAATTGGTTTTCTAGGCCAGTTGTTTAGCCAATCTAGTTTGCAAAGACCATTAGTCCTGAAACAAGAGGCACAAAACAGCAAAGATGACAATTACACTTTTCATTTACTCAGAAGTATTTTCTATTACCTGACAACGGTCAGAAATAATTTCAGTGCCTTTGAGAACTTCCAAAGTAAACGTTTTCTTGATGAAAGGTAGAAGGGGAGGCAAGCCAACTTTTAGCATGAATGTTGTCTAAAAATTTTTGCAACCTTTTAGTCAGCAAATTTCAAGGCTCTTGAAGAGAAAAATCCACTCTACAGAAATGAGGAGTTTATTAATGGTTTCACAACAGGTCATATCAGATCCAGGCAAAGAACATGCATTTGATTTTTAGCCTCTCTTATACCACATAGCATCACCTATCCAATTACAAAATATTTTAATATGTATTTAACCATTTAATAATGTCATAGTTGTTTTGAATCTTCATGGAAGATTACAAAAGCTTTCTTACCACAGAACACAGTATTTTGAAACTAAGCATCAGTAATTAGGTGTAGTGGGTTGACCCTGACTGAGTGCCAGGCACTCACCAAAGCCACTCTGTCACTCAGCTCCGCAGATGGACAGGGAAAAGAGAATACAATAAAAAGTTACTGAGTTAAGGACAGGGAGAGATCACAAATCAAATACCATCTCAGGCAAACCAAGACAAACTGGGCTATTAACTGAATTTATTACTACCAAAATTAGAGCAGGATAATGAGAAGTAAAATCAAATCCCAAAAACACATTCCTCCCACATCTGCCTCTTTCCCGAGCTCTTCCTCCTTCCCCGCAGAGCTACAGCATGACACTGAAGGGGGCTTACGGTCAGTTCATCACACATTGTTCCTGCCACTGGTCAGGGAGAGGAGTCTGCTCCAACACGGGGTCCCTTCCACAGAGAACAGCTATCTGTGAACTTCTCCAGTGTGAGCTCATGCCACGGGCAACAGTTCTCCATGAACTGCTGCAATGTGTGTCACTTTTCCACAGGGTACAGTCCTTCAGGCACAGGCTGCTCCAGCATGGGACTGTCTTAAAACCAGCTGGCATTGACTCTGCTGGAAGCTTCCAGAAGCCATGCCCATAGACCCCACTACAAAAACCCAGTCACACAAACCCCATACAACATGACTATTAGCTGCACGTAACTGTAGAAGGCATCAACAATCTTACATTTTGCAAATCTGTCATTAGTTTTTATCTTTTCTTTACAATACCAAAAAGAGCCCTGATACTGTGAAATATGCCAGACAGCATCCACCACAACCCCATGCCTTTAGAGAAAGTGTTATCAATTAGATATACATTCCAACTGTCACAGCTAAGCAATTTCTTAGACTAAAGGGATTCTGAGTGATTTCATGGTACAAGAAAAGATAGACAATACAGCACAGAAAACTTAACATTGTCAGTTGAGGTGTCACAGGGCAATTGAAAAGATTATATTGCCCACTTGAAAAATTAAGAATAATCATGGAAGGGCTTCAGTGAAACACAGATCTAAATACCTCAGCATATAAAGGACTAGGTTTTTGTACAGAAAAAAATCTCTGGGTCTATATATTCAGGTTTTTTTTGCAACCAGAGCCCTAGAAACAGCAGTGCTTGGATTTAAATTGGATTTTGGAGGACTCTTTTTCCTGTGGCAGACAGTCAGAAATCCTGCTGACTGTCCAATTTACAAGAAACAGATGATGTCATTTTGATAACGTTCCCTTCTAGGTTCACATACCCAAGTGTTCAGAAAAACTCAGATTTTGTGCTTTCTGTGAAACATCCAAAAAGGTCAAGATACCAAAGATTGAAGAGAAACAGAAAGACAGGAAATGAAAGTACAGTACTTACCAACTCTGCATTTTAACCCTAAGCTATGTGAGTGTCTGTGTGTATATTTTGTTGTGTTCAGAAAAATACAGCATATATTCTTGATTCCTACAGGTATGAAACAATAGGGTTCAAAATCACATTAACGGGAAAATTTTGCAATTGTAGTAAAGCATTTATTTATTTTAAACCATTATTACATTGCTAGAACATTATTTCAAAATAAAACCCATAATATATTCATTCAAAACTAGGCTGTTAAGCATATATATTTAAATTCTAATTTTCATACACACAGTGAAATTCCTATTTTACAAGTAGCTATTTTTAATAGACTTTATGAAAAACATGTTTAAAAATAACTGCCAAAATCTGCCTCTTTAAATATACAAAATATCCTTGCTGTGCTGAAGATACCTCTCTCAACTCTTTAAATATACAAAATATCCTTGCTGTGCTGAAGATACCTCTCTCAAAAGCCAAAAATATCTAAATCAATAGCTGAGTCCACATCAAATCCTACTAAAAACAGTAGTGACATAAAAATGTAAAAGCACTGTACAAAGTAAGTACAGCCTTTTTTGTTTCAGTACTGTACAAACCTAGTTTTGTTTTAAAAATGTTTTATAAAATCTGCTATTTTTGATCTTAACATCCTTTCCTGTGTGCAGAAGAAAGTGAGCCACTGACATTAGCTCTGCTTACTAAAATGTCTCCTTCTCAGAACTGTGAATTAAAGAATTTAAAGGGAATTTTACCACTTATTTCAATGACAGAAGAACTGAAACTTCTCTTCAACATATCATTTAGTAATCTCTCTTGGTTTCCGCCAGTTTTATAATACAAAATATTACAAATTATTAAATACACTAACTGATGAAATCAGAACTCAAGTACTTCAGATTACAAGGCTGGTGTATGGATTAGTTCACTGTAAAACTGAGTGTTCAGTTAAAAAACCCAATAGCAAATAGTGCTGCATGCTTTTTAATCAAGAACCCTTTCTCTTCTCTTGCTTTCTTTACAGTCCCTTCTGGCATTTCTTTTGGAATGAGCTTTTTAAGAAGGTGCGGTATCCTGGATCGTCCACATATTCATTCTTAAAGCGAGAACTCAATACTCTCTGCCTTTTCTTCTCTCCCAAGATAATATCAGCTCCATAAAATGTGTCTTCAAATCTCATGTCAGAAGCTGTAGACTAAAATTCGACATTAATTATACATACATACAATTTTTATCTTTCCATATTTTGCATATCCTATTCAGTGTTAAATTCTCTATGTTGATAGTGTTCCTTGGAAACACATAACTAATATCTGTTGTTAGTCTGGATTTCATCCAGGTATCACACAGTCATGACAATTCTAGCTGAGAAAACAGTGACATGGAAGTGATGCAACCGTTGGACAGGTTTGATCCCAGCAGTATCACGTAATAGTCAACACCTTGTGTTATTCAGGAAAGTTTTAAATGCAAGCTACTGTGTCATGGATGCCGGAAAAGAAGCCTGAGCACTGCCTAATTTGCAAAGAATCGGGGTCACAGTTTGGTCACTCATCATCAAATTTATACCAGTTGGGAATCCCCACTAACAAAGCAGTGGAATAATAAACAGCAAGCCATTTGGGCAGAATCAGAAGTAAAATATTTTGGATCAACTTAAACTGCTTGAGTCACAGAAGAATTCCCAAGATTAAGAAAAATGTCATTTAGAAGGAACTGGTGTCTTTTATTTCAATAGACACAAACAGGATGATAGGCTGTCTTTAATTTGCACTGTGTTCTGCACAAGAAGGGGAAGGAGGTGTTGGGCATCCTTGAGGACTAACCTATATATTTCTACAATTTAAGGCACTAGTAAAAGATGCAGAAGTCTCAATAATAGCTGTGGTGTTTTTTATTCAGATGACCAAATTTAATCTATGTTTTTAATCTATAGTTAACTCCCTAATGAAGTTAATAAACAAATAAATAAAAAGACATTGATTTCTAAAAAAATCAGTTTTAAAAACAATAGCATAAACATAATAATAATAAT